>JAHPZR010037211.1:0-20166 GCA_019787425.1 Platygyra sinensis
ATCAGTCAGTCAGTCAGTTAATCAGTCAGTCAGTCAGTCAGTCAGTCGGTCAATCAGCTGGTCGATCAGCCAATCAATTAAGAGAAACTATCAATTAATTCGTGTACATGGATTCAACGGGACTCTCAAACACTCTCACATGTACTGCATTTTTGAAGGAGATCAAAGAATAGAATAATAGACCAACACGTATACTTTATTTCAATGTCTGTGATTGGCTTTTCAGTTCACTGTGAACGCTAAAAAAATAGAAAATAGCTAAGCCAACTAATGTACATGGCTGCAAAACCAAGATGTGATGTATTATAAATTTTTAAGAATATTATTATTATTATTATTATTATTATTATTGTATTTAGGGTTGTATTTATTAAAACTAATAGAAGCATGCATTGCATTCTTTTCACAGAGATCCATGAAGCCTGAGTCAACTCCTGCTTGTCTAAAAGACTACAGCACAGTGTCTGTCCAACACGTTTATTTTGTTGATCCTCTTAAAATTACGTGCGCTTAATCGAGGATCTATTAGCGCAATTTGGCTTCCCAAGTACCACCAAGTATAAGGAATACACCCCGGTATAAATATATCAATTCTATTCTCAAGAGATTTATGTTTTAAAGAGCTATTAACGAGCTTGATATGTAACTTGTTACCGATTAAAGTTGAAGTTTTCACTTGCATCTCTTTAATTCTGTTTTAATTTATGATGATGCTGTAACCCTGATAGTTAACTTTCATCATAACACACAAGCCTTGTGAAACAGAATAAGAAACTTTTCCAAAAGTCGTTAGTATCTTTTGCTCTGTTTTTCCTCAGATTTTCCCTCTCTTTTTTTCTAAGCATTATGGGTTATACAGTGGCACAATACATAGTTGCATGTCTGTTTTTTGGTCAAACATCTTAATTTATAATGACAGAAATTAAAGCGTAAATTATTAAGACTATTGATTCAGTGATGGCAAAAATGCATTTTAATATGAAAATATTTTTTATTTGCATTTTAATGATTGTCAATGTATGGTATCAAAATCTGAGCGCAGTTTTGGACTATATCATTTGTGTGGGAAATTAATGAGAATATTTCTTGAAAACGTAATATTTTTCAGCTCGATTAAGGTGCGGTTTATTTTTGTTAACTGCTGGACCAATATAAATTACAATTTAAAGGGCTCAGTCACGTTTGAAAAGCTTAGCTAAACTTTTCAAATTCGTTGTTTGCAATCCGTGTCAATCTTCTCCATCCTTAACCATCCTTGTTCCTTTATGGTTTATTATTATCTCTTTGATGTTTTTCTATCTTTATAAAGTGTTATTTTTAGGTTTCCTTCAATTTAACGGTTATTTTTTTCGATGTTCACATGATGACTCAAGATGCCGTGACTGAGCCCCTTTAAAGCACCTTTAAATGCAATTTGTAAAAGTTTATTGATGTTTGTTAATGTGAGTAGCATGGATTACTCATTTCTCTCAAACGAGAGTACGTTGACATTAAATGCCCGTGGTATTTTGCTAAAAAACACGATCCATAGAATGGTTTTCATTTGAGGGTCTAAAGATAATTGAATTTGTGACACAACGCTACATGATTAGTTTAAAAAAACTCGTGCCGCTAATTCAACCAATCAGAAGTAAAACCAAACCAATCGTGACTCTTGAGCGCACGTTTTCCCGCGCTTTGTGTCAGCTACTGGTAATCACTTCAATTCTATTTTGATTGGTTCATTGGATTGTCAATGTCCTTTGTGATTGGCTAGAGTGATTACTGTGGTTTTGGTTTCACGACATTCAATAGCGAAGCGCGCGAGCGACGTCATGACTCAGACAAGACTCAGACAAACAAACTGGAATGGTGGGTGATTTTGAAGATTTCTTTAAGAGCAAAAGCCGGTGTTCCTAAAACACTCGTGAAACAAAAATTTCGCTTATATTCCCTGTATTTCCCTCAGAACAAGCTTATGTCGACTGAGTCTCGCGGGGAATTCAGTGATTTGCATTCTATTTTTAGACTTCGCGCGCTTCGCTATTGAAAATCGCTCTAAAGAGAGAGGTTAAAGAGAGGGAGGGAGAGCCTCTTATTTTTCTCGACGGTAGTTTGAATTAGTTTGGCTACGTACAAAATTCACTTCAATTTGAAGGAAATCAGAAACTAGTAGTCTGTTAAGATAGCAAAATACCAAAGAGTTCTATAATAATTGAACATAAAGGAACGAGGATGTTTAATGATAGAGAAGATTGACGCTGATTACTGACGAACGACGAAATTGGAAAATTTAGGCTAAAATGTTCAAGATGCGCAAACCTTTAGGCAGGAGGCGCTCCTTCAAACTAAGCTTAGAATCATTGCAGAGAGGGTATACGATCTGTCTTTGTTAGCCCCTACAAGTTTTCAATTCTCACAACTATCCTACTTCCATTACTAGCCTACTTGAGGCGCTTTAGCATGACTCCTCGTGCTCAAAATAAGAACTGAAATTTATAACAGTTAACCACAACTGTACGGTCAGCCTTTCTAAGTTCAGTTTCTTCAAAATAAGAACAGTGTGTGCTTGTCGGCTGATTGGTTAAGATTAAACAACTAGAATATTTACTTCATCTGCATGACCCGGCTTTCTTAGTTTCATTTAGGTAACCATGGTGATATATTTTTTTCGGTATAACAATCTAAAGCCCTGGCCAAACAGACCTGTAAGTTTCCTCGAAAGTACACGCAAGTCACAAAACTGAAACCAATTTCAATTTCAATTTTACGGGCTTAGTCCCAAGCGGCCAAAATGTGACCTTCACGTAAATGGACGTCACTCAACTTGCGTTGACTTGGGTTGGGTGGCCAAACGGTGCAAAACTGCGAGCAAATTTCAGATCCCGACCAACCAAAGTGATCGCAAGCCAACGAAAGTGCACGCAAGGCAAGGCCAAACGAAGCCGCAAGACAAACGCTTTTAAACCAGTATCATGCCATCGAGAAAATCGTTTTTTTTCGAAGCTGTCTGATGAGAAAACACACCAAACGTTCGCTTGCTTCACGCCGGACAGAGGCCTGGGACTGACGAGATAACTTCTATTTTAAGCAGTTTAAAAGACTATCGTGTTGTAGTAAATCCCAAAATTAACGCTGATTGGCTAAGATAACCCTTGTTTTCGCTTTAGAATTCGATTGTTTCTCATCAAGGCGGGTTTGCAGTGGTCGCACAGTGAAAGAGTAGCACAAATTGGGATGGCCCGGTAGGGTTGTAACGCAAATTGTCAGTTTAAAATGTTACCTTGGCTTCATTTGTTCAATTTTGATCAATAGTGACAATTAAGTAGTATAGTGAAAATATTTGACTATTTATCTGTCGTAACCTGTCGTGTTGCGATAAGCAAACCAGGCAATTTAGTTCGTTGGTGAATCAATGTGGGTCAAGTTTTCGTTGGCCATTAGTCAAAGTTGATTGTGTAAAAACTGACGTTTACAACAACCGTTAAAAATTGCCTCTGAGTTCATTTTATTTTTCTCTGATACTTAAATCAATCCATTACAAATATCACTACAAAACAACATTTTGTTGAAATCTCGTATTCACAACAAATACAAATATTCTGACGTTTTAGTCAAACGGTTTCAATTTTCATTTTTGCAGGTTGTTGTTGCCATTAGCTTTATTTTAACCTCTCTAATTTATCAATGGAAGTGTTTGTTTCTTGTCAGTGTAGTTATGGTGGCAAAAGTCGCCACTGAAAAATCTTGATGTTGCCTCTCCTTTCTCCGTTTTTAGCTAAAATATCGATTCTCTATTAGTTCAAGTTTTACAATCGTCAACTACTTCCAATCCAATCCGCCTCCTTTTCGTCAAAACGGTTGTCACTCTTCTGACCAATCAGATTGTTTCATATATTTGCGTGCTCGTCAAGGGTGCGGACTTAATTTTTTGTGGACAAACGCCCAACAATACTTTTAATTCAAGTCACTTTTAATTCGCAGTTAAAGCGTATATCCTCGAGAGGCTTCTAGTTAGCAAAATCAAAAACGGGAAAATAGCTTCACGATGTCAAAGAAAACGTGTTTTTCCCTACTCGGCATTGCGGTCCTCTACATAGAGATTGTTGCGAGCTGCGGACATAAAGGTTAGTAACATATTTTCACGTTAAATGTTAAAAAAGGCCAGTTTTTTTGTCACAAAATATTTTCAAACCGAATGATGTTAGTAGTTCATGGTAGTCATGTTCAATAGCTTTTGTTTGAATGATGACAATATTGGCCTCAATTTCTAAACTTCTAAGCAGAGATTATTTTTTATTGACTAACGGATTGGTAAAAAAAATTATAAACATATTCGTGTTTTGATAATATGTCAGGATAAAACTTTATTTTGTAGGTTTATTTGCTTCCCAGCTCATGCGTTAAACTAAAAAGAAACAACACTCGGATACGGCGACAACCACAAATAAAACTGAATCCTTTGAAGCTTTAGTAACTGTTGGAGTTGTGAATCCCAGCCTGAGAATGGTATTACTTTTAATCCGCGAAAAGTAACCTGTCAGTTTTAAAACACAGTTCGACAATAGGTTGATCGTTTGTTCGTCGCTATGTTGACAATTTTCGGCCTAATATCAAAGTACAGTGTAAATCACTGTTTTAGTTAAACTTTGATTTTCAACCCTGCAGTGTTTCGGACTTATTCCCAACATTTGAAGGACTTCCTTTCTTCCTTCCTTTCTTCCTTCCTTCCTTCCTTCCATTAAACAAGTGTACCGGCTGTTTGGAGCCTACTGTAAAACGGAGTCTTTTATTGTATGAACTGAGTGGGTAGATCTAATTGTCAGAGATGCTTCAATGAGAGAGATTCGCCGGATATTTCCCGCATTTTACTCACTATAGAAAAACTCGTTAAAACCGAGAATTCAGTGTTAGCGGAAAAAAGTTTTGGCACCGACGAAACTCAATATTTTCTTTGCTTTTCCCATCTCTAAGAATAAAATATTCATGAATAAACCCAACATATCCTTTACGTAACAGTTTATAGACCAAAGCAAAAAAAAAATGTTATTGAGAAAGGCCAATATTAAAGTTGGACCCCGCTAATTCGAATTCGGTTATTTTTCCTAAATCCTCGTTTTTCAAATTCAAACTCTTTCTCTTGGATCATGTTTCCCTTTAGTCATTTGCTATCGGCTTTTTCGAACTCCCGCTCTTTTGAACAGTTTTTTGGTTCTCCGAGAGTTCTAAACTGTGAATAGCAATGTTCTGAGGAGATTACCATAGGCTTTGGAGCTTATTTTTAAAAAATAACCTGAAACAAATTGGAAAAAAATTAAAAATTCTGAAAAGCCTGGCAGGAAAGCTAGCAGTAAAGTCAGGTTGTTTGTTGTTTTTTTAATTAGTTCATTATTTGTATACTGGTCACTTGTTATAGTTTCCGAAACAAGTTAGATGGTAATTAAGATGTCTAAACAATAAAAGAAAAATTCATTATATTTACAAATTAGACAAAAAGAAGTTTGTTTAGTTCTTCCCCCCATGAAAAGATTAATTCCTGTTTTCCCACGAGAAAAAAATTAAAATATAAATTGAAGAACCTCGAAAAGTTTCAAAAAAATTGACCAATCAGTCAGACTTTCATGGAAAAAAAATGTGCTATAGTTGAACAACTGTTTGGTCTGTACGACACGAACTGCTCTACTGATCTCTTCTTCTGAAAAACTACTGGAAAAAATCAAAGCTCGTACTATTTCTCAACAGGCTCGATCTACAACAATAACAGCTCAATGCTACTAAAACTAAGACATAAAAATCTAGATTTTATTTGGATGCCATTTTCGTGTTAAATAATCTGATTTCAAATCCTCATCATTATACTGCGCCAAAGGCGCGAGAAACAAATACAAAAGCAATAGTAACAGCATTCGCTACATGTTCATGACCTTTTAGTTCAGCGAATGAGTTAGAAAGTCTGCTTCCCAGCACTACAAGCCAGTTTTACTTTTAGTTTATATCTGCCGGCACTTGCACCTAGAAATTCCTGACAGGGGCACTGATTGGTCAACTTACATATTGTGCAGAGCGATCTAACACTTACCTTCATTACCCGTGGGAAAAATGCGAAGAATCGAAAAACCGCATATCATTACAAACTAGAAGAAGAATGGCCGCCGTAAGCTGTTTTCGTGTATTTAGTTTCTCAGACTAAAGAAGTCTTCCTTCATGAGATACGGATAGGTTACACCACTGCAACCATGAACTATATCCCTTAGAATTCCTTGCTTCTGACTTACAACATCGATGGCCAGAGTATTTCAATTCGCGTGGTTGATCAAAACCGGAAACCGCACATAAAAAAGTCTGTAGCACCCCTCAGTGCAAGATTGGCCCAACGTTCACGCCAGGAAATAAGACACGACTTAGTTTGATATTGAGTCACTGAACTGACGTTATTAATTCGTTTGCAATTTCACGTCGGTTAAAATGTTATGAAATGTTGTAGCTATATATAGACAAAAGCCGATTGCAAGGCATTCCGCAAAGCTTTTGTTAATTACCCGAAGAACTCTTTATCATGAGATTTCAGTATATCCATATTGAGTCATAGAATATGGTTAGTTATGACTTGCTTCTGTTTATGTTAAAAAGTTGAACCACGACCCGAGGAACAATTTCCATGCCATTCCTCCTTTTCCAACGGGATCATTTGCGGTCCACCTCGGGGATCATTTGCGGTTCGGGATCATTTGCGGTCCAATTTGGGGATCATTTCCGGTCTGGGGATCATTTGCGGTCGGGATCATTTGCGGCGCTGTTGTACTCAGGTATATAAACGCCTTTAAACGTACGAATTCGATGATTATTAAGGCAGAATCCTGTTTCCTCTCAAATTTGGCAGGATAACTAACTTTTGCATGTTAATTCTCTCTGATTATGGAATTTGGTCTTTTTTATCGAGTGCAGTTAGAAATGCGACATGTAAACAATGACTTCAACACTGACACTAACATCAATGTTTACAGTAAAAGCGCGATAAATGAGAAGGAGAGATCAGTAGAGCAGTTCGTGTCGTACAGACCAAACAGTTGTTCAACTATAGCACATTTTTTTTCCATGAAAGTCTGACTGATTGGTCAATTTTTTGAAACTTTTCGAGGTTCTTCAATTTTATATTTTAATTTTTTTCTCGTGGGAAAACAGGAATTAATCTTTTCATGGGGGGAAGAACTAAACAAACTTCTTTTTGTCTAATTTGTAAATATAATGAATTTTTCTTTTATTGTTTAGACATCTTAATTACCATCTAACTTGTTTCGGAAACTATAACAAGTGACCAGTATACAAATAATGAACTAATTAAAAAAACAACAAACAACCTGACTTTACTGCTAGCTTTCCTGCCAGGCTTTTCAGAATTTTTAATTTTTTTCCAATTTGTTTCAGGTTATTTTTTAAAAATAAGCTCCAAAGCCTATGGTAATCTCCTCAGAACATTGCTATTCACAGTTTAGAACTCTCGGAGAACCAAAAAAACTGTTCAAAGAGCGGGAGTTCGAAAAAGCCGATAGCAAATGACTAAAGGGAAACATGATCCAAGAGAAAGAGTTTGAATTTGAAAAACGAGGATTTAGGAAAAATAACCGAATTCGAATTAGCGGGGTCCAACTTTAATATTGGCCTTTCTCAATAACATTTTTTTTTTTGCTTTGGTCTATAAACTGTTACGTAAAGGATATGTTGGGTTTATTCATGAATATTTTATTCTTAGAGATGGGAAAAGCAAAGAAAATATTGAGTTTCGTCGGTGCCAAAACTTTTTTCCGCTAACACTGAATTCTCGGTTTTAACGAGTTTTTCTATAGTGAGTAAAATGCGGGAAATATCCGGCGAATCTCTCTCATTGAAGCATCTCTGACAATTAGATCTACCCACTCAGTTCATACAATAAAAGACTCCGTTTTACAGTAGGCTCCAAACAGCCGGTACACTTGTTTAATGGAAGGAAGGAAGGAAGGAAGAAAGGAAGGAAGAAAGGAAGTCCTTCAAATGTTGGGAATAAGTCCGAAACACTGCAGGGTTGAAAATCAAAGTTTAACTAAAACAGTGATTTACACTGTACTTTGATATTAGGCCGAAAATTGTCACATAGCGACGAACAAACGATCAACCTATTGTCGAACTGTGTTTTAAAACTGACAGGTTACTTTTCGCGGATTAAAAGTAATACCATTCTCAGGCTGGGATTCACAACTCCAACAGTTACTAAAGCTTCAAAGGATTCAGTTTTATTTGTGGTTGTCGCCGTATCCGAGTGTTGTTTCTTTTAGTTTAACGCATGAGCTGGGAAGCAAATAAACCTACAAAATAAAGTTTTATCCTGACATATTATCAAAACACGAATATGTTTATAATTTTTTTTTACCAATCCGTTAGTCAATAAAAATAATCTCTGCTTAGAAGTTTAGAAATTGAGGCCAATATTGTCATCATTCAAACAAAAGCTATTGAACATGACTACCATGAACTACTAACATCATTCGGTTTGAAAATATTTTGTGACAAAAAAACTGGCCTTTTTTAACATTTAACGTGAAAATATGTTACTAACCTTTATGTCCGCAGCTCGCAACAATCTCTATGTAGAGGACCGCAATGCCGAGTAGGGAAAAACACGTTTTCTTTGACATCGTGAAGCTATTTTCCCGTTTTTGATTTTGCTAACTAGAAGCCTCTCGAGGATATACGCTTTAACTGCGAATTAAAAGTGACTTGAATTAAAAGTATTGTTGGGCGTTTGTCCACAAAAAATTAAGTCCGCACCCTTGACGAGCACGCAAATATATGAAACAATCTGATTGGTCAGAAGAGTGACAACCGTTTTGACGAAAAGGAGGCGGATTGGATTGGAAGTAGTTGACGATTGTAAAACTTGAACTAATAGAGAATCGATATTTTAGCTAAAAACGGAGAAAGGAGAGGCAACATCAAGATTTTTCAGTGGCGACTTTTGCCACCATAACTACACTGACAAGAAACAAACACTTCCATTGATAAATTAGAGAGGTTAAAATAAAGCTAATGGCAACAACAACCTGCAAAAATGAAATTGAAACCGTTTGACTAAAACGTCAGAATATTTGTATTTGTTGTGAATACGAGATTTCAACAAAATGTTGTTTTGTAGTGATATTTGTAATGGATTGATTTAAGTATCAGAGAAAAATAAAATGAACTCAGAGGCAATTTTTAACGGTTGTTGTAAACGTCAGTTTTTACACAATCAACTTTGACTAATGGCCAACGAAAACTTGACCCACATTGATTCACCAACGAACTAAATTGCCTGGTTTGCTTATCGCAACACGACAGGTTACGACAGATAAATAGTCAAATATTTTCACTATACTACTTAATTGTCACTATTGATCAAAATTGAACAAATGAAGCCAAGGTAACATTTTAAACTGACAATTTGCGTTACAACCCTACCGGGCCATCCCAATTTGTGCTACTCTTTCACTGTGCGACCACTGCAAACCCGCCTTGATGAGAAACAATCGAATTCTAAAGCGAAAACAAGGGTTATCTTAGCCAATCAGCGTTAATTTTGGGATTTACTACAACACGATAGTCTTTTAAACTGCTTAAAATAGAAGTTATCTCGTCAGTCCCAGGCCTCTGTCCGGCGTGAAGCAAGCGAACGTTTGGTGTGTTTTCTCATCAGACAGCTTCGAAAAAAACGATTTTCTCGATGGCATGATACTGGTTTAAAAGCGTTTGTCTTGCGGCTTCGTTTGGCCTTGCCTTGCGTGCACTTTCGTTGGCTTGCGATCACTTTGGTTGGTCGGGATCTGAAATTTGCTCGCAGTTTTGCACCGTTTGGCCACCCAACCCAAGTCAACGCAAGTTGAGTGACGTCCATTTACGTGAAGGTCACATTTTGGCCGCTTGGGACTAAGCCCGTAAAATTGAAATTGAAATTGGTTTCAGTTTTGTGACTTGCGTGTACTTTCGAGGAAACTTACAGGTCTGTTTGGCCAGGGCTTTAGATTGTTATACCGAAAAAAATATATCACCATGGTTACCTAAATGAAACTAAGAAAGCCGGGTCATGCAGATGAAGTAAATATTCTAGTTGTTTAATCTTAACCAATCAGCCGACAAGCACACACTGTTCTTATTTTGAAGAAACTGAACTTAGAAAGGCTGACCGTACAGTTGTGGTTAACTGTTATAAATTTCAGTTCTTATTTTGAGCACGAGGAGTCATGCTAAAGCGCCTCAAGTAGGCTAGTAATGGAAGTAGGATAGTTGTGAGAATTGAAAACTTGTAGGGGCTAACAAAGACAGATCGTATACCCTCTCTGCAATGATTCTAAGCTTAGTTTGAAGGAGCGCCTCCTGCCTAAAGGTTTGCGCATCTTGAACATTTTAGCCTAAATTTTCCAATTTCGTCGTTCGTCAGTAATCAGCGTCAATCTTCTCTATCATTAAACATCCTCGTTCCTTTATGTTCAATTATTATAGAACTCTTTGGTATTTTGCTATCTTAACAGACTACTAGTTTCTGATTTCCTTCAAATTGAAGTGAATTTTGTACGTAGCCAAACTAATTCAAACTACCGTCGAGAAAAATAAGAGGCTCTCCCTCCCTCTCTTTAACCTCTCTCTTTAGAGCGATTTTCAATAGCGAAGCGCGCGCGAAGTCTAAAAATAGAATGCAAATCACTGAATTCCCCGCGAGACTCAGTCGACATAAGCTTGTTCTGAGGGAAATACAGGGAATATAAGCGAAATTTTTGTTTCACGAGTGTTTTAGGAACACCGGCTTTTGCTCTTAAAGAAATCTTCAAAATCACCCACCATTCCAGTTTGTTTGTCTGAGTCTTGTCTGAGTCATGACGTCGCTCGCGCGCTTCGCTATTGAATGTCGTGAAACCAAAACCACAGTAATCACTCTAGCCAATCACAAGGACATTGACAATCCAATGAACCAATCAAATAGAATTGAAGTGATTACCAGTAGCTGACACAAAGCGCGGGAAAACGTGCGCTCAAGAGTCACGATTGGTTTTGGTTTCACGACATTCAATAGCGAAGCGCGCGAGCGACGTCATGACTCAGACAAGACTCAGACAAACAAACTGGAATGGTGGGTGATTTTGAAGATTTCTTTAAGAGCAAAAGCCGGTGTTCCTAAAACACTCGTGAAACAAAAATTTCGCTTATATTCCCTGTATTTCCCTCAGAACAAGCTTATGTCGACTGAGTCTCGCGGGGAATTCAGTGATTTGCATTCTATTTTTAGACTTCGCGCGCTTCGCTATTGAAAATCGCTCTAAAGAGAGAGGTTAAAGAGAGGGAGGGAGAGCCTCTTATTTTTCTCG
Source organism: Platygyra sinensis (assembly GCA_019787425.1). NCBI lineage: Eukaryota > Metazoa > Cnidaria > Anthozoa > Scleractinia > Merulinidae > Platygyra > Platygyra sinensis. Next base: position 11,349 of record JAHPZR010037211.1, read on the forward strand.
ACGGTAGTTTGAATTAGTTTGGCTACGTACAAAATTCACTTCAATTTGAAGGAAATCAGAAACTAGTAGTCTGTTAAGATAGCAAAATACCAAAGAGTTCTATAATAATTGAACATAAAGGAACGAGGATGTTTAATGATAGAGAAGATTGACGCTGATTACTGACGAACGACGAAATTGGAAAATTTAGGCTAAAATGTTCAAGATGCGCAAACCTTTAGGCAGGAGGCGCTCCTTCAAACTAAGCTTAGAATCATTGCAGAGAGGGTATACGATCTGTCTTTGTTAGCCCCTACAAGTTTTCAATTCTCACAACTATCCTACTTCCATTACTAGCCTACTTGAGGCGCTTTAGCATGACTCCTCGTGCTCAAAATAAGAACTGAAATTTATAACAGTTAACCACAACTGTACGGTCAGCCTTTCTAAGTTCAGTTTCTTCAAAATAAGAACAGTGTGTGCTTGTCGGCTGATTGGTTAAGATTAAACAACTAGAATATTTACTTCATCTGCATGACCCGGCTTTCTTAGTTTCATTTAGGTAACCATGGTGATATATTTTTTTCGGTATAACAATCTAAAGCCCTGGCCAAACAGACCTGTAAGTTTCCTCGAAAGTACACGCAAGTCACAAAACTGAAACCAATTTCAATTTCAATTTTACGGGCTTAGTCCCAAGCGGCCAAAATGTGACCTTCACGTAAATGGACGTCACTCAACTTGCGTTGACTTGGGTTGGGTGGCCAAACGGTGCAAAACTGCGAGCAAATTTCAGATCCCGACCAACCAAAGTGATCGCAAGCCAACGAAAGTGCACGCAAGGCAAGGCCAAACGAAGCCGCAAGACAAACGCTTTTAAACCAGTATCATGCCATCGAGAAAATCGTTTTTTTCGAAGCTGTCTGATGAGAAAACACACCAAACGTTCGCTTGCTTCACGCCGGACAGAGGCCTGGGACTGACGAGATAACTTCTATTTTAAGCAGTTTAAAAGACTATCGTGTTGTAGTAAATCCCAAAATTAACGCTGATTGGCTAAGATAACCCTTGTTTTCGCTTTAGAATTCGATTGTTTCTCATCAAGGCGGGTTTGCAGTGGTCGCACAGTGAAAGAGTAGCACAAATTGGGATGGCCCGGTAGGGTTGTAACGCAAATTGTCAGTTTAAAATGTTACCTTGGCTTCATTTGTTCAATTTTGATCAATAGTGACAATTAAGTAGTATAGTGAAAATATTTGACTATTTATCTGTCGTAACCTGTCGTGTTGCGATAAGCAAACCAGGCAATTTAGTTCGTTGGTGAATCAATGTGGGTCAAGTTTTCGTTGGCCATTAGTCAAAGTTGATTGTGTAAAAACTGACGTTTACAACAACCGTTAAAAATTGCCTCTGAGTTCATTTTATTTTTCTCTGATACTTAAATCAATCCATTACAAATATCACTACAAAACAACATTTTGTTGAAATCTCGTATTCACAACAAATACAAATATTCTGACGTTTTAGTCAAACGGTTTCAATTTTCATTTTTGCAGGTTGTTGTTGCCATTAGCTTTATTTTAACCTCTCTAATTTATCAATGGAAGTGTTTGTTTCTTGTCAGTGTAGTTATGGTGGCAAAAGTCGCCACTGAAAAATCTTGATGTTGCCTCTCCTTTCTCCGTTTTTAGCTAAAATATCGATTCTCTATTAGTTCAAGTTTTACAATCGTCAACTACTTCCAATCCAATCCGCCTCCTTTTCGTCAAAACGGTTGTCACTCTTCTGACCAATCAGATTGTTTCATATATTTGCGTGCTCGTCAAGGGTGCGGACTTAATTTTTTGTGGACAAACGCCCAACAATACTTTTAATTCAAGTCACTTTTAATTCGCAGTTAAAGCGTATATCCTCGAGAGGCTTCTAGTTAGCAAAATCAAAAACGGGAAAATAGCTTCACGATGTCAAAGAAAACGTGTTTTTCCCTACTCGGCATTGCGGTCCTCTACATAGAGATTGTTGCGAGCTGCGGACATAAAGGTTAGTAACATATTTTCACGTTAAATGTTAAAAAAGGCCAGTTTTTTTGTCACAAAATATTTTCAAACCGAATGATGTTAGTAGTTCATGGTAGTCATGTTCAATAGCTTTTGTTTGAATGATGACAATATTGGCCTCAATTTCTAAACTTCTAAGCAGAGATTATTTTTTATTGACTAACGGATTGGTAAAAAAAAATTATAAACATATTCGTGTTTTGATAATATGTCAGGATAAAACTTTATTTTGTAGGTTTATTTGCTTCCCAGCTCATGCGTTAAACTAAAAAGAAACAACACTCGGATACGGCGACAACCACAAATAAAACTGAATCCTTTGAAGCTTTAGTAACTGTTGGAGTTGTGAATCCCAGCCTGAGAATGGTATTACTTTTAATCCGCGAAAAGTAACCTGTCAGTTTTAAAACACAGTTCGACAATAGGTTGATCGTTTGTTCGTCGCTATGTTGACAATTTTCGGCCTAATATCAAAGTACAGTGTAAATCACTGTTTTAGTTAAACTTTGATTTTCAACCCTGCAGTGTTTCGGACTTATTCCCAACATTTGAAGGACTTCCTTTCTTCCTTCCTTTCTTCCTTCCTTCCTTCCTTCCATTAAACAAGTGTACCGGCTGTTTGGAGCCTACTGTAAAACGGAGTCTTTTATTGTATGAACTGAGTGGGTAGATCTAATTGTCAGAGATGCTTCAATGAGAGAGATTCGCCGGATATTTCCCGCATTTTACTCACTATAGAAAAACTCGTTAAAACCGAGAATTCAGTGTTAGCGGAAAAAAGTTTTGGCACCGACGAAACTCAATATTTTCTTTGCTTTTCCCATCTCTAAGAATAAAATATTCATGAATAAACCCAACATATCCTTTACGTAACAGTTTATAGACCAAAGCAAAAAAAAAAATGTTATTGAGAAAGGCCAATATTAAAGTTGGACCCCGCTAATTCGAATTCGGTTATTTTTCCTAAATCCTCGTTTTTCAAATTCAAACTCTTTCTCTTGGATCATGTTTCCCTTTAGTCATTTGCTATCGGCTTTTTCGAACTCCCGCTCTTTTGAACAGTTTTTTGGTTCTCCGAGAGTTCTAAACTGTGAATAGCAATGTTCTGAGGAGATTACCATAGGCTTTGGAGCTTATTTTTAAAAAATAACCTGAAACAAATTGGAAAAAAATTAAAAATTCTGAAAAGCCTGGCAGGAAAGCTAGCAGTAAAGTCAGGTTGTTTGTTGTTTTTTTAATTAGTTCATTATTTGTATACTGGTCACTTGTTATAGTTTCCGAAACAAGTTAGATGGTAATTAAGATGTCTAAACAATAAAAGAAAAATTCATTATATTTACAAATTAGACAAAAAGAAGTTTGTTTAGTTCTTCCCCCCATGAAAAGATTAATTCCTGTTTTCCCACGAGAAAAAAATTAAAATATAAAATTGAAGAACCTCGAAAAGTTTCAAAAAAATTGACCAATCAGTCAGACTTTCATGGAAAAAAAATGTGCTATAGTTGAACAACTGTTTGGTCTGTACGACACGAACTGCTCTACTGATCTCTTCTTCTGAAAAACTACTGGAAAAAATCAAAGCTCGTACTATTTCTCAACAGGCTCGATCTACAACAATAACAGCTCAATGCTACTAAAACTAAGACATAAAAATCTAGATTTTATTTGGATGCCATTTTCGTGTTAAATAATCTGATTTCAAATCCTCATCATTATACTGCGCCAAAGGCGCGAGAAACAAATACAAAAGCAATAGTAACAGCATTCGCTACATGTTCATGACCTTTTAGTTCAGCGAATGAGTTAGAAAGTCTGCTTCCCAGCACTACAAGCCAGTTTTACTTTTAGTTTATATCTGCCGGCACTTGCACCTAGAAATTCCTGACAGGGGCACTGATTGGTCAACTTACATATTGTGCAGAGCGATCTAACACTTACCTTCATTACCCGTGGGAAAAATGCGAAGAATCGAAAAACCGCATATCATTACAAACTAGAAGAAGAATGGCCGCCGTAAGCTGTTTTCGTGTATTTAGTTTCTCAGACTAAAGAAGTCTTCCTTCATGAGATACGGATAGGTTACACCACTGCAACCATGAACTATATCCCTTAGAATTCCTTGCTTCTGACTTACAACATCGATGGCCAGAGTATTTCAATTCGCGTGGTTGATCAAAACCGGAAACCGCACATAAAAAAGTCTGTAGCACCCCTCAGTGCAAGATTGGCCCAACGTTCACGCCAGGAAATAAGACACGACTTAGTTTGATATTGAGTCACTGAACTGACGTTATTAATTCGTTTGCAATTTCACGTCGGTTAAAATGTTATGAAATGTTGTAGCTATATATAGACAAAAGCCGATTGCAAGGCATTCCGCAAAGCTTTTGTTAATTACCCGAAGAACTCTTTATCATGAGATTTCAGTATATCCATATTGAGTCATAGAATATGGTTAGTTATGACTTGCTTCTGTTTATGTTAAAAAGTTGAACCACGACCCGAGGAACAATTTCCATGCCATTCCTCCTTTTCCAACGGGATCATTTGCGGTCCACCTCGGGGATCATTTGCGGTTCGGGATCATTTGCGGTCCAATTTGGGGATCATTTCCGGTCTGGGGATCATTTGCGGTCGGGGATCATTTGCGGCGCTGTTGTACTCAGGTATATAAACGCCTTTAAACGTACGAATTCGATGATTATTAAGGCAGAATCCTGTTTCCTCTCAAATTTGGCAGGATAACTAACTTTTGCATGTTAATTCTCTCTGATTATGGAATTTGGTCTTTTTTATCGAGTGCAGTTAGAAATGCGACATGTAAACAATGACTTCAACACTGACACTAACATCAATGTTTACAGTAAAAGCGCGATAAATGAGAAGGAGAGATCAGTAGAGCAGTTCGTGTCGTACAGACCAAACAGTTGTTCAACTATAGCACATTTTTTTTCCATGAAAGTCTGACTGATTGGTCAATTTTTTGAAACTTTTCGAGGTTCTTCAATTTTATATTTTAATTTTTTTCTCGTGGGAAAACAGGAATTAATCTTTTCATGGGGGGAAGAACTAAACAAACTTCTTTTTGTCTAATTTGTAAATATAATGAATTTTTCTTTTATTGTTTAGACATCTTAATTACCATCTAACTTGTTTCGGAAACTATAACAAGTGACCAGTATACAAATAATGAACTAATTAAAAAAACAACAAACAACCTGACTTTACTGCTAGCTTTCCTGCCAGGCTTTTCAGAATTTTAATTTTTTCCAATTTGTTTCAGGTTATTTTTTAAAAATAAGCTCCAAAGCCTATGGTAATCTCCTCAGAACATTGCTATTCACAGTTTAGAACTCTCGGAGAACCAAAAAACTGTTCAAAAGAGCGGGAGTTCGAAAAAGCCGATAGCAAATGACTAAAGGGAAACATGATCCAAGAGAAAGAGTTTGAATTTGAAAAACGAGGATTTAGGAAAAATAACCGAATTCGAATTAGCGGGGTCCAACTTTAATATTGGCCTTTCTCAATAACATTTTTTTTTTTGCTTTGGTCTATAAACTGTTACGTAAAGGATATGTTGGGTTTATTCATGAATATTTTATTCTTAGAGATGGGAAAAGCAAAGAAAATATTGAGTTTCGTCGGTGCCAAAACTTTTTTCCGCTAACACTGAATTCTCGGTTTTAACGAGTTTTTCTATAGTGAGTAAAATGCGGGAAATATCCGGCGAATCTCTCTCATTGAAGCATCTCTGACAATTAGATCTACCCACTCAGTTCATACAATAAAAGACTCCGTTTTACAGTAGGCTCCAAACAGCCGGTACACTTGTTTAATGGAAGGAAGGAAGGAAGGAAGAAAGGAAGGAAGAAAGGAAGTCCTTCAAATGTTGGGAATAAGTCCGAAACACTGCAGGGTTGAAAATCAAAGTTTAACTAAAACAGTGATTTACACTGTACTTTGATATTAGGCCGAAAATTGTCAACATAGCGACGAACAAACGATCAACCTATTGTCGAACTGTGTTTTAAAACTGACAGGTTACTTTTCGCGGATTAAAAGTAATACCATTCTCAGGCTGGGATTCACAACTCCAACAGTTACTAAAGCTTCAAAGGATTCAGTTTTATTTGTGGTTGTCGCCGTATCCGAGTGTTGTTTCTTTTTAGTTTAACGCATGAGCTGGGAAGCAAATAAACCTACAAAATAAAGTTTTATCCTGACATATTATCAAAACACGAATATGTTTATAATTTTTTTTACCAATCCGTTAGTCAATAAAAAATAATCTCTGCTTAGAAGTTTAGAAATTGAGGCCAATATTGTCATCATTCAAACAAAAGCTATTGAACATGACTACCATGAACTACTAACATCATTCGGTTTGAAAATATTTTGTGACAAAAAAACTGGCCTTTTTTAACATTTAACGTGAAAATATGTTACTAACCTTTATGTCCGCAGCTCGCAACAATCTCTATGTAGAGGACCGCAATGCCGAGTAGGGAAAAACACGTTTTCTTTGACATCGTGAAGCTATTTTCCCGTTTTTGATTTTGCTAACTAGAAGCCTCTCGAGGATATACGCTTTAACTGCGAATTAAAAGTGACTTGAATTAAAAGTATTGTTGGGCGTTTGTCCACAAAAAATTAAGTCCGCACCCTTGACGAGCACGCAAATATATGAAACAATCTGATTGGTCAGAAGAGTGACAACCGTTTTGACGAAAAGGAGGCGGATTGGATTGGAAGTAGTTGACGATTGTAAAACTTGAACTAATAGAGAATCGATATTTTAGCTAAAAACGGAGAAAGGAGAGGCAACATCAAGATTTTTCAGTGGCGACTTTTGCCACCATAACTACACTGACAAGAAACAAACACTTCCATTGATAAATTAGAGAGGTTAAAATAAAGCTAATGGCAACAACAACCTGCAAAAATGAAATTGAAACCGTTTGACTAAAACGTCAGAATATTTGTATTTGTTGTGAATACGAGATTTCAACAAAATGTTGTTTTGTAGTGATATTTGTAATGGATTGATTTAAGTATCAGAGAAAAATAAAATGAACTCAGAGGCAATTTTTAACGGTTGTTGTAAACGTCAGTTTTTACACAATCAACTTTGACTAATGGCCAACGAAAACTTGACCCACATTGATTCACCAACGAACTAAATTGCCTGGTTTGCTTATCGCAACACGACAGGTTACGACAGATAAATAGTCAAATATTTTCACTATACTACTTAATTGTCACTATTGATCAAAATTGAACAAATGAAGCCAAGGTAACATTTTAAACTGACAATTTGCGTTACAACCCTACCGGGCCATCCCAATTTGTGCTACTCTTTCACTGTGCGACCACTGCAAACCCGCCTTGATGAGAAACAATCGAATTCTAAAGCGAAAACAAGGGTTATCTTAGCCAATCAGCGTTAATTTTGGGATTTACTACAACACGATAGTCTTTTAAACTGCTTAAAATAGAAGTTATCTCGTCAGTCCCAGGCCTCTGTCCGGCGTGAAGCAAGCGAACGTTTGGTGTGTTTTCTCATCAGACAGCTTCGAAAAAAACGATTTTCTCGATGGCATGATACTGGTTTAAAAGCGTTTGTCTTGCGGCTTCGTTTGGCCTTGCCTTGCGTGCACTTTCGTTGGCTTGCGATCACTTTGGTTGGTCGGGATCTGAAATTTGCTCGCAGTTTTGCACCGTTTGGCCACCCAACCCAAGTCAACGCAAGTTGAGTGACGTCCATTTACGTGAAGGTCACATTTTGGCCGCTTGGGACTAAGCCCGTAAAATTGAAATTGAAATTGGTTTCAGTTTTGTGACTTGCGTGTACTTTCGAGGAAACTTACAGGTCTGTTTGGCCAGGGCTTTAGATTGTTATACCGAAAAAAATATATCACCATGGTTACCTAAATGAAACTAAGAAAGCCGGGTCATGCAGATGAAGTAAATATTCTAGTTGTTTAATCTTAACCAATCAGCCGACAAGCACACACTGTTCTTATTTTGAAGAAACTGAACTTAGAAAGGCTGACCGTACAGTTGTGGTTAACTGTTATAAATTTCAGTTCTTATTTTGAGCACGAGGAGTCATGCTAAAGCGCCTCAAGTAGGCTAGTAATGGAAGTAGGATAGTTGTGAGAATTGAAAACTTGTAGGGGCTAACAAAGACAGATCGTATACCCTCTCTGCAATGATTCTAAGCTTAGTTTGAAGGAGCGCCTCCTGCCTAAAGGTTTGCGCATCTTGAACATTTTAGCCTAAATTTTCCAATTTCGTCGTTCGTCAGTAATCAGCGTCAATCTTCTCTATCATTAAACATCCTCGTTCCTTTATGTTCAATTATTATAGAACTCTTTGGTATTTTGCTATCTTAACAGACTACTAGTTTCTGATTTCCTTCAAATTGAAGTGAATTTTGTACGTAGCCAAACTAATTCAAACTACCGTCGAGAAAAATAAGAGGCTCTCCCTCCCTCTCTTTAACCTCTCTCTTTAGAGCGATTTTCAATAGCGAAGCGCGCGAAGTCTAAAAATAGAATGCAAATCACTGAATTCCCCGCGAGACTCAGTCGACATAAGCTTGTTCTGAGGGAAATACAGGGAATATAAGCGAAATTTTTGTTTCACGAGTGTTTTAGGAACACCGGCTTTTGCTCTTAAAGAAATCTTCAAAATCACCCACCATTCCAGTTTGTTTGTCTGAGTCTTGTCTGAGTCATGACGTCGCTCGCGCGCTTCGCTATTGAATGTCGTGAAACCAA
>JAHPZR010037212.1:0-7500 GCA_019787425.1 Platygyra sinensis
ACTGAGAGTCCAAGGTTTACATAATGGGGAGTAATATGATCACGAATCGGCACATTGTTGATAATTCTAACAACTTTGTTTTGAAGTCTCACCAATTATTATAATGACGCTTCGTAATTATTACTCCACAGTACGCAACCATAGGTTAGATAGGGGTATAAAAGTGCATAATTTAACAAATAAAGAAGCCTAAGCCGTGTATTACACTGTGATAAAACACGATGGTCATTTGAGAACACGAGGGATATGTAGAAAACACGAGCCGCAGGCGAGTGTTTTTCTACATTTCTCGAGTGTTCTCAAATGACCGGAGTGTTTTATCACAGTGTAAGACACGGCTTAGGCTTCTTCATTTGCTTTAGAATATAGATTTTACGCTCTTTTTTCTATGTTTTATACTCTGATAAAACATAGGTTTTTTGACCAATCAGAGCGCGCGAAAGGGTCCTATCTATATTTTAAAAATACTTATTAGAGATTGAGATGTCACATTTATCAATTGCAATGCAACAAAGGCAAGCACCATATCATCAACAACATAATCAATCGCAATAGCAAAGAGTTTCATTTAGTCTTATATACTCTCCGCTTCACCTTAGAATTTCGACATTCTGCTCATGTTCAAAGTCTCTTTTCTTTGTTATTTTTTCCAAACTGAAGAAAACTCGTTGTGTGTGTTTCTTGTTCTCATTGGTATTATTTATGGCAAAAAGTACTACTTACCACTATTTTGTCATCAACAAGTTTTTGTAGATATCCACGAGTGTTCTGGTCGAGAACTGCTTCTGACACATTGTAACTGGTGGGTAGGGGAAACTTGTTTTGCATGATCTGAAATTTGAAAGAAAGGTGACAATATCTCCTGTAGTAATTTGTTCTTTTTTTATAATTTGAAAATTAAATTGAATCTGTCAGTCTCATGCAGTGTTGAAGTTTGGAGTTGCACCAACGGCAAAGCAACAAAGACAAACTCTTTTTGTTCTAGAATGTATTTTTTTTTTACTCAAGCACATGTAAATGGTTTAACAAAAAAAAGCGTCTTGTTCGCAGACCACTTTACTTTGCAAACTTCTGCATCCTCTTAGCCAGAAGCTTTGGATTGTATTGCTAAACTGAAGAGGCAAGCTAAAACAATGCACATGTTAAATTAATTTTATCACAGGAGCCAATAAAAACCCTTTAGTGACTAACCTTACGTCTTAGAGTTGAAAATGTACTGTTGAGATAAAAGCTTGTATCGTCAAGCAATTGAGGCAAGCTGACTGTGTCGAGGTCCCTGAATTTCTTCATAAGAGTACGCCATGTACAGTGGACTGACAAAGTAAGACAGCTTCATGTACGGGACAGAAAGTTTGTCTTTTAAAGTCTGCGGATAGAAACAGTAGTGTCATCAAACTTGAGGGACTTTTTTCGGTTTGGCTGTGACTTACAGGCACGCAAGTTCTGACAGTTAGTTTATCTTCATAATCATTTTTATTAACATTGACATCTTCCGGCTAATCTAGTTATCAGTTTATTAGCTGTTGTTTACAGTTGAATACAAAAGCTCAATTGTTCAAAGTTAACAACAGCTAAGCAACAGTAACAATAAATACAAGCAGTACGAAGAAAAAACTTTGTTTTAATATTCTACCCCCCTCCGCACTTCCATAGGGCTTGCAGTCCTATTTTCTGCCCCGACGGCTATGCCATGCTGATGAGGCCTAACAAGGCCGAAACAGCTGTCCATGGCTGCCACTGCCCGGGTAATATGGCTGTGTGCATGCGTTAGGTACTGGCCAGACCGTGGGTTGGTGTTCGAGTGTGTCATTTGCTTTTATTGTTGTTACTTTTGGTTACCACTTTGGAAGGCAGGAGGCTAGTTATTACAGATAAACACTGGGAATACTAGAGTTATAGACTTCTTTAGTCATAAAAAATTTTGTATTCAATTTGAGCCGTTGTAAAAATATTTTAATTATAGCTGGGGTCAAAAGATGGAACGCTTATTTGTAACACGGAGTCATTACATACATAAAACATATACTGGCAAAAAAAAAATACATACATATCAGATTTTATTCAGGATGGTACACCGTCGTTAGTCGGGGAGAGTCAAAAAGGTTTTTTTTACGATAACTGCAGAAATTCTCGCGCCCTCATTGGCTAATTTTTATTGTCAATAAGCGGATAGACACATGGATTTATAATTTATGCGATACGTCACGGAACGAGAGCGGCCGGACAATTTGACAATCTGTTATCGTAAAAAAAACAAATTGATGTCAGTTTTTAAGGCGTCTGTCCTATCAGACGCATGAAAGGCTGACGTCAATTTGTTAATGAGACAAAATTACACTAAAAGTTTCAAACCAGATTTGGAGAGCATGCTGGTGTTACAACAGGTCCAAAAAGTAAGCTCGTGCTTTGGAGATTAGAAGAGGCTATGAATGGGTAGACGCTTTTCATCTGTAAAAATAAGAGTTTGCAAAAAAAGAATAATCACGTAAATATTAGGTTATGGCTCTCTCAGAGCAAAAGGGATAAAACTTGCTTTGGAAAATCATAGCGTTCCTTACCTCTTCAGTGGCGTTAGTGAGTTTCGGTGAAAGACCAAGACTGATGAGTATGTCTATTGTGTTTGGTGGTGAATTCAAGGGAGCTGAACGAGCCACTTTGCTCAGTGTAATAACATATATTGCTGCGAGTAGGATCTTGCATGAATCCATGGTAGTTTCTAGTTTGAAAAGCGAAAGATAAAAAACAGTTTGAAAATTCGTTGACGTAATGTTTCGTGGGGAACGGTTTATGAATCAAAAGAGCCAATTGTACGTATATGATATTTCATTCAAATTTCAGGCTTTTGTATGTGTCAGTCTGTCACTGTATGACTTCTTTAATTTTTTCTAGTCACCGTAGTGCCGATGACAAAAAATCTATAAATTAGATTAAAACATATAGTGGCATCTTATCGTTCGTTTTTGACTTGTAAGCTTATTGCCTAAGTGTATGAGAACCTTTAGTGTGGTACTTGGTCCCTCTTTTACTATATTATCTGATAACTTTATGATAAATAGGAGAAATATAGAATTTTCATTGCATACCTTTTCTCTTTTCTGTGGTTGAATTCCTCTGAGTTGAAGTCTAGTAGCTCGTGTTGCTTTCCGAAACGTTTGACGGTTGACAGCATTTTGAATGGTTTTTATATAAAACGAATGGGAAGTTGTTTTGCTGTTTTACGTATTTATTTCTATTATAAAAGGAGTTTCTTCTTCTGTAGGGTGCAGTCCCGTGATTCATCTTCCCTGTAATGGACTGTGTCGTTAAAATCAAGTCATTTTATATTCTCGGAAACTTTGTCAATTGTTCCTGCCGCGCAGTTGACGATGTACAACTGTAAAACTTGGTATGCAATACTTTACTCAATAAGACAGACACTTGTGCATGTACGCTTTACATTGGAAAAATGTGGAAAAAGTAAAACTTCTGATATGGACAAAAATAGTTTGTTATAGGTTTTATGCAGGAGTTCTATTCATTTAGAAACGATTCTTCGAGCTCCCTTGGAACATCCGGGGAAATTAAATGACGATCGGATATGATCGATATTTTCCTTCACGCCATCGGTAGGCAATCCTGGATCGCCAGTGTCGACTACGTATTCGGTCTGATTTCATTTCTTTTCTAAGAGTCTGTTATTAGTTCCCGGTGCAGCTGGCTGTTAATTTTAGACAGACCGCTGTACCTAAGATTCGTCTTGGTACTAGTACAGTTGTCACTAACATCGATAAGAACTATTTAGTCGGGCTTTAATGAATTCGAATATTTTAAGATTGCGCAGAGTACTGTTGGCTTGCACTTGTGCCAACCGCAAAGAAATGAATTAGAATCTAGGCAATAGGGTTCAAGGATTCATGGACTTGTGCTGTTTACTCAGTAGCACAGTGCGTTAGAAGTTATTAAAGGATAGAAGAGTTTGGGCTTCAAGTTACGAACTATCTTCCTGTGCTGAAATATGTAGCACCACTATTGTTAACGGAACTCAGTAACTTTGCGCATTTATGCAACGGCGACAAAAGCGACAGTTATCGACGGAAGCCCAAACCCACACAAGTACTACTCGCCGCTAGTTCCTGTTGCTTCCTACACGGCTTTTATATAAATAACAAACTGTTGAGAGTCTATGTTGGTTAATTTTACTACCTTCTTCAATTCATAATATTTCGTCTTTCGCTTTGTCTGGGTTAGAGCATTTAACTACACGATATTCTTGTTTGCTAGCAGTATCCATATAAGCCCCAAAATGTTTGCCTTATAAGTGCCTATTTATCAGAAGATAAATAACAGGCATTTTTCTAATGCGGTTTTTCAACGAATAAAATACGAGCGCTGAGTTTTCACAGGAATTTGAGGCTGCAGCTATCCTGTAAGCAGAATCTCCTTCGATCTTCCTAGACATTCTCTTCCCGATTTGTCTAGGAAGATCATAGGAGACTCTTCTCGCAGGGTAGGTTGCAGCACTCTAGTTAACCGTATGGGATAATTCATTGGGCAAATAGCTAGTAAATTGCACTCTAATTTCATCGAAGTTGCGATGTGTACTGAGGAGTTTGGTTCGAAGTTTTGAAAGTTGAGCGGAATACATGGGTCATAGAAAAGGTTTTCGTGAAACGCACAGTTCTTACGAAACAGAAAATTCCAGCATTGCGTGCAAGGAATATCGGCAGTTCACAACAAAAAGACTCAATATCGCGGCAATAACCTCTAAATAGCTAGTGTCGTTAACCAATCTCAATGCGACGATTTAATTTCAGCAGAGTGATTCAGTGTAAACTTCGGGTGTAGCAGCAAGTTGAGTTCCGCAATTGACGAGTGTTGTTAGGGCATCCAAATCCTTGATGATAAGAGCATTTTTCGGATTTAATGCAAGTTGAAACTCTTTCTACATTTATTATTCCTTATATTACACACACTTTAGAGGGTATAACGAAAGAATGACAACAAAACGGAGACTGTCGATCAAAACGTATTCACTGAAATACGTTTGGTATGTTGCATGAATTAAGGGTAGCACTTATAGATAGAACGAGTTCCACGTGAAGGCATGAACTTCGTCATCACGCATGTCCTACGCTACAGGTTAAGGAAAGAGAAGAACGAACTATGATAGAAGTTATATGAAGTGAACATGGGAAGAAGACGTTATGACTCAAGGTTTGGTGCTCAATGCACTATCATCCATCATAAACTTCTCAGCCGTCGGAGGACTGAATGGAGCCTTTTTCCGCAACTCATGATCACATGAACTCAGATCGCATTATACAGAGAAACTGAAAATGTTGCTGCCGGTTCAACCGATTCGATTCATATAGTAAATTTGCCGTAAGTTTTGCTGATAAGGTCTTTAAATTCTTAAAGAAATCGTCCAGTTAGAAAAATAGGTTGCCTTCGATTCAAACCTCAAGTCTATGTATAATATAGCTATATGTATAAATATTTATAGATAGAGTGGAATTGGTTTTAAAAGATACTAACTTTGAAGTTGATGTTTATCATTATTTTACGGCACATTACGTGGTAGGGCCATTGGTACAAGGATGGCACCTTCATACGCCAATTTATCTATGTATGACCTACAACCGCAGTTACTGGATTTAGCTCCAGTAAAACCCTATCTTGGGCTCAGGTACATTAATATTTTCATGATCTGGACAGCAGAAGAACAAGGACTTCTAGAGTTGCGTCAGTGGATAAATCAGTTACATGACACCATCAAGTTTACATGGAACTGGTTAGAACGGGACATTAATTATCTTGATGTACAGGTTATTAACAACAATGGTGTTATTGAGACTGATTTGTATACTAAGCCAACTGATAAGGATCAGTATTTGTTCCATACTTCATGTCATCTAAGGGGGGTTAAACAGAGTATCCCGATCTGCACAGGCGTCTGAGGGCTCAGACCATATGTGTGTTTGCGCAGTCAGGGCAGCCGGATCTTTAGAAGGAATTTAGTTGAATAGAGGATTTATAAGAACGAATTTTGTTCGGGAACCAAATACATAGCTACTCGTACCGAGGCAAGAGACACTAAACAAACAAAAGATCACCATTTGTGGTTACCTATCACTCGGGTCTACCATCATTCTCTCTTGGGGCTACCTAATATAGATCAAAGGCTCCTTAGAGCAACCTCATGGTATGAATTGTTTGCATCCTTGAGTACCCTGCGATCTGGCGATCGTAGGCTACACGTGCCGGCACAATTGTTATGTTTGTAACTGAGAAGGGATTGACTTAGTTCAAAAAGAGAGTTACTGTTGAGGAAAAGATTGTTATTATTACTCAGAAAGGGAATTGACATTTTTCGAAATCGGGAACATTGTTAATCAACAGGAAATAGTCAATCTGCTGATCTTTGCAAATAGGCATTTTTTCCCTGGAAAATGGATTTTTTTGGTATGTTTGTTTGTTATTGATTGTTTCAATTGATACCATTAAGGGCGCGTTCGTTTGGGATCAATCCGGAATAAGGATAATTGGAATAATGCGATTAAGCGCTTGTTTGGGAACTATTCTCATTCCGGAATACCTGGATTTCCATTCCGGCTGCTCTGCTCCCAGGATTATTCCGGAATATCCCAAACAAACGCGCCCTAAGTGTAGTAGACAAATAGTTTAATTTTTGGACAAGAGACTGTTGCTGTAGTAGAGACATGTGAAATACTACTGTTTATTTATTTAAAAAAAAAAACAGTTATTGTTGAAGAAACATTTTGAAACTGGTATGTTAATGTCACCAAAAATATTTTTATACTTTGTCATTCTACAGTACATCCAGTAAATATTCATATATTATAAGGCCCAATGATAGAAAGACATGCTAGATGTAAAAGTGGTAGGAGTGGACAGAGGGGGAGTGGGCATAAAGCACAGGAAATTCTTTTTATGGTAGAGATCAGATCATTAAAATTATTACATTGAACTACACAGTTCTTTTAAAGGGAAATTTTTCAATAAAATATATAATGTAATTATTATATATTGAAAAAGAAAAAAATACACTTTTATCCCTACAAGCCTGTTTCGTGATTGCTCACTCTTCAGGGGATTTTAATGAGAAGAATATTCCTAACCATCGATTATATACTATAAAAATTACATAACTACTGCGGAGAATTTAAATGATTAAATGCTTAGTTGTTACGTAGCAACGCTTTGTTTCTGTGGCGGCAAGAAGATAATTCAGTCTGGTGAAATATTGCATGACTATCCAGTAATGTATCACCCAAAAATGCTTCAAGTATGATGACAGCAACAAAAGAAATTATTAAATATTTTGTTGTTCAGAAGTTATAATTGTTGTGATTTACAATTTTTATTCTCACTGGTACACAACTGTTTTTTTGGATATTGGAGCAATATGTTGTCATTAAGTTTGGCAGAATTTTAAAATCTTGCCTGTTGCACTAAGCTTCCTGGGAAGTATATAATTCACAGATTTGCTAAAATCACCAG
>JAHPZR010037212.1:12500-62500 GCA_019787425.1 Platygyra sinensis
GTCACGCCCCCTCTTTTCTTTAAGAAGTGATTTTTTTTTCTTGCGCAAACATATAAGAATTATAAGACGAGGTTAAGCAAAATATCTTGATTGGCAGTGGCGAGAATATCAACTATTTGCCGAAGGCAAAGGCTAAGGTAGATAATAGTATATCTGCGAAACGCAATACTGTTGCAATAACCGAGTTCAAGAATTGTTTCATTATTCTACCAACAAGTTTTTCACAATTTATCTCTGACAGCTCAGGGGACCGATCTCCCTTCTTTCATCTGAGAGCGTGGTTTCAGTTACGCATGAGCAGAATAGTATTTGCAGCATAAGGTATGGGTCGCACTTGGGAAATCTTTGCCAGAATTTGGTTACTTTGGGAATCTGTCATCGCGGGTCTTTGCCTAGTGCGACACTAGGTTTTCCACAAACATCAAAGACTTGCGTGGGACAGGCAGATTTCACGTAGTGGCCAAACCCCTCCCCAAATAGTACATGAAGGCTATGTTTGCTTCTTTCATATATTTCTAAACCAAGTCTGGCAAATGAGCTTTGATTGTTGTCCAGTTCATTTTAATTTAGAAGTTGTGTCAAAATGTGAGATTATGACGTCATAATTGATGACGCCACTAAGTGTTTTAACTTTTTTAAAATCTCAGAGTGAACGTTATATCATTGGAAAGGCCTTGACTTGAGGAGTAAAATACCGAAAACCGTTCTTTGCTACGACTTTTATTTCTCGAGTTATGTAAATAAAATATTTTTTTTTGCTGTCCTTCCCTGGGGGTCTTCTGTGGAACAGTTTTGGCACCACGTTAAAGGACTTTGCACTCTGACTTCAAAAAAGTGTTAAAAATGGTGTTCATTACAAACACGATAACTTACTAATGGATGGTTCGAGAAGCATGCAATTTAGTTCATGCTGTCCACAAGCAGGTTGTCCAGGAGCCAAACCTCAGAAAGCAGTGTTTCGAGGGATCTTATCTCGTAAAATGTGGAAAAAGTTCTCTAATATTAACTAATATTAACTGTATTAACTGAATAACAGGGATAGAATTTCATAAATTGCAAATTTTGGAGATTTGCCTCCTAGATAACTGTGTCCTTTACCAATGTTGAAAATTTCACAACATTCGGTTAAAACCCTGTAAAGATATCGTGCGTGAAATATTGGTGATCGATCTATTTGGTCATTTTGAGAAATATGGCTCTAAAGTTTTTCTTCGGTCTCTGAGAACCCAAATTGGCCCTGTGAACGGGAAGGGGATTTAAAGGAAAGGGGAGGGGGGTATGTCGAAAGGTTTTACATGAATGTTTCATTGAATACGCGAATGCACACCAGTCATAGAAATGTTAAACAAGTATAAGGAGCGTACAAGATGGCACAGGAAACAATGTTCGGGACCATGATGCAAAATTCTCATAAGTACACATCCCTAAAGCTTTTCTGTAAAGTATCATTAAAATTTACTAGATTGAAGACATTTTGCGAGTACTTTTAGACTGTAAACAATGGTTGTTACGGGTGTTGCTATGTTGAAATAAAACTGTCAGCGTGCGAATTTCTTAATTTAAACGTACATCAAGGAGTAATTACAGCAAAATTGTTTCAAAATACTATTAACAATTGGTCAGGGATGGTGAATCTTCATGTTCCGAAAAAATGTTTTTTTTGGGGGGGAAATACTTAAATGTCAGAGTATAAGACCACCTTAACCATACTGTCCCTCTATGAAGTCAATCTCTGGTTTATTTTCTGCAGGTTTTTTTCTAGGAAGGCTAATAATTTAGTAAAATGGAAAGCGTAATGTTGCCAAAAATCGTATGGTTTTAGATTTTTAATTTTTGGCTTTATATAAGAAGAAATTAACAGTTAAAAAACTGATGACGTCACAGGTTTATGACGTAACAAAACTAGTTTTAACGCAAAAATACTAGAGCGAAAATTTTTATTCCCATTTTCTTCTTTTATTCTTGCTGTGGTCATCTGTTACATCACATGTGCAACATAGCTGGATTTGCTGGAACAAAATTACGATTTGAATTTGGGGATTTTTCTCAAGGGGGGGAACTCACAGTTTGCAGCAGTATTTTTCAAATTTAAAAATACCATATCTCATTCAATTTTTGTGATATCGACAAACTTTTTTCAGGTTTCAACTCCCCTTGATGTGCTCTTTCCAACACATTATAAAAAACATGCTCACTAAAAAGATAAAACAAACAGCGGTGATAAACATATTGAAAACTTTCATTTTATAATCTTGACGTTTCGTATGCTAGTCAACATACATTTTCAAAAGAATAACGGTTACATTTTGGCATCTGGCAAGACTGACTACCATTGTAAAGTTAAGGAGACCTTGTTTATTCAAGAGTTACAGCCAGCTTTGAATGCCAATGTCAGCAGTGAAAAGCTTTTACTCTATTAGAAAGCCTTTTCATTGTCCCTTTACAGACAGTTTCCGTTTGAAACGTCTTAAATTTCTATTAATTGCAGTTGTTTTCTGTCTAGGTTCCAGAACCCCATTTATACAGTATAAATAGCTTTTCAAAAAATTTGTAACCGTTATTCTTTTGAAAATGTATGTTGACTAGCATACGAAACGTCAAGATTATAAAATGAAAGTTTTCAATATGTTTATCAACGCTGTTTGTTTTATCTTTTTAATCAAGTTACGATGGCCGAAGACCAAGAGTTTATATGCTCACTAAAAACTTCAAAAGTGGCGAAAAGCATAACGCCATCATTGTGACGCCACACATTTAACATTTCCTGACATTTTTCATGCTAAAACAATTAGCAACTTGTCTTCTTCTTATTCACCAAGTTTGGTGTAGAAAGAGTTAATACTTTCGAAGTAATGCGAAATAATGTGAAGTACCTAATAAATCGTGAAACATTTGGGGGGTGGTTTGGCCCCTACGTGTTTCGAAAAGTCGACCCAAACAACAGGAATCACAGTGGTAACTATCAACACTCGTCAGCGTAACATTAAAAACGATACGCGCGGGAAATTCAGTTCTAGTTCGCGGCCTTTCATCATGAACGGACGTGGTTATTATTATAAGCCCGCACAATTTCAAGGTTTTCAGGTTTTTTCATTAAAAGACAGCCCTATGCTTACATATGAATTCCTATGACCCAGGCGATAGAATCCTAACGCAAGAATTGTTTCTGTTGGCAATGGGTCTCTCAAACGGGAAGGTTGCCGTCGTATGTGGTGTCCCAGGACAGATATGTCGGATCGAACGCTAATGAGATTCAAATTCTTATGATACGCATCACAAAGTGTCCTCATTGGTAAAAAGTCACCTAAGCACACACAATAGGCTAGTTTCGAATTGTGCAGAAACAAAAGAACAGAGTCGAGGTTCAGGGGAATAATTAGCATTTTGTATTGTTCATAACAAAGGAAAATGCAAATTATTCCCTGAACCTCGACTCTGTTCTTTTGTTTCTGCACAATTCGAAACTAGCCTATTCTGTCAAATATGAAGAAGTATGAAAATTTCAAATAACCCTGTCAAATATGAAATATTATTTTAACAATACTTGCGTTCAATCCTGGACATAAATGTCTCAGGAGGTTGAAAATGCGGTTGAGTAAATTTTTGTAACTTGAAGCTGCTGGCGAAAAAACGTCTCCTATTACTATCACGTCGTAGTAGTGAAGATCAAACTACGACTGTACCAGACGGGGAACTGGGGCGGATCCAGGATTTTTCCAAGGGGGTTCGGATAAACGGCCGCCGAAGGCGCTAGCCCCTAGGGGGGTCCGAGGGCATGCTCCCCCGGAAAATATTTAATTTTAGGGCCTCTGAAATGCGATTTTCAGCGTTTTCAGGGGCAATTTGAAGTGGTTTAATTGCTCTAAAGTCACCTCCGTTTTTGTGCTGGGTTGGTTCACTTTTTCTTTAACCACACGTTTGTTATACGTTTTTACGTTCAGTTTAGGGGGTTCGACCGAACCACCCCTAGATCCGCCCCAGGCTGACCAGGCATGTGGTGATCGAGCTACTGTTCATCAACGTCGATTTCTTCCTCTGATCAGGGCGGCTGTTAAAACCGTCAAACATTCGTCTGCCCATAGATCGTACATCAAGCGAAAGACAACAATCCATTTAGGCGGTACTACGTATGAGCAGACCGTTATTTGGAAGCAGTTATTTGCAGGTCACGTGGGGACTCTCGGCCAATGAAAATCAATTGTTTAGGAAAATCATGTACATGTACGGATATATGTTTCTTTCTACAATGAATAATTGATGAATATGTACCGCTCAATGGTGTTACGCTTCTGTACCTAGGAACTCTCAGTCACACTTCACTAGTACACCTCACTTTATTGAAAAAGAAAAAGCTATTTTAATCTTTCTTCAGAAAGTAAACTGTTCTAGCCATGCTCCTTCCCTAAGGAAAGCGGAACATTCAAAGAAGTACTTAAGCGAGCGAGAGCTCTTTGTCAATACCTAAAGAAGGCATTATACACGCCGATCAATATCGTGTTGTAGTTAGTGTTTGTTAAAAATCGATGATGCAGTATGCAACCTATTTTTATGGTTCGGTCAGCTCAACTGACCACACAGTTTTTTTTAGCCATGATTTAGAAAGTTTCGTGTCGAAAACTGTGATTTGCTGCCATCTCAAGTCCTAAAGCTCTACTATTTCAGTAATCAGTGAAATACCAAGTCTCTTTCATCGTGGTTTGCTGATAAAATTAAAAGTAAAAAGCTACTGACTAATAACGACAGCAAGGAACATCTTTACTTATTGTCCAAACTGCCCTTTTTTCCGACTACGTATTGCTTCCTTGTAAAAAACTGATTATAGGTAAACAACAACACAGTCTATGGTATTTGTTACAGTAAGTGAAGATTGGTTACTGGCACTCATTTAATCGTGACGAAAGCATCTGCCAGCTTCGCTAGCTTTCGTGCCAGCTAAAAACAAGGATCAATTTCTTTGATGACGTCATGAAGCATGTAAATAATGACGTAGTTGCGGAATCTCTTCACCACATCATTTGTGATCGTAAAAGTCTGTATACGAGAAAAAAAAAGGAAAAACGTGTTAAATTCGTGTATTTTAAATTCAGGAGATTAGCATCAAGTGCATTCTCAACCAGTCAATCAGTCAGTCAGTACCTGAGGTTTTTCATTGACTGCAGCCTTGCTCCCAGGGTCTCTCATCTTCCCGCCCTCTCGGAGCGAGAGAGGAGAGACCCTGGAAACGAGATTGCCAATAACTAAATAAAAAAAAATATTTACATGGAAGATCAATTTTTTGTTACTTTCTTCAATACATTATAACACTGGGTCTTTTTTGATTACCTCTGGCTAATTTGCTACTGTTAGCTGCGCAACTATATTTTTGTGGCTTAAACTAAGTACTTCTGCGCATAACTTACCACCAGATTCCTACGGACCAGAGCATTCAGGTAAACACGAGTCAGCTCATCGAGCTTTGCTTCCGAAATCGTGGGATATCCAGGGAGTGACCATGCCGTTGTCTTTTATCTACAAAACAAAATGCGTAAAAAAAAATAAACACTTCTAAAATAACTGTTCAGAACGGAAACTGAGGTTTGCTTGCCACGAATCTTGTGTTCCGAAGGGCTCGTCGAGAAAAATATCGAGACTCAATTTTCATTTGTGTTCGTAGAGAACCTTGCCTTCACCAAAACCGAGTATTTCTTTTTGCATGAAAACAATATTACTAACCCACATCTTCTCAAACTCTGATCTTATGAAGAAGAGTTTTACTCTTACCCTTCGAACGTTTTAATTTTCAAGCAATGTAAGCCGATCAACTTTCAGATCGCGAGTACTTACTACTACCGCTCATGTGCCAGCTGAAATGCTTTCAGGTATATCTGTTGAGGCGCAAACTTGTGCATTACCATTTAAATTGTCATTTGTAGTTTGTCTTGTGTTAGTCTCGTGATCATCGATTGCTCAGTATCCAACAACCGAGAACGGCTCACATGCATCTTTCCTTGCATGTAGTTTTTGCTTATTCGGTCAGTAAACCCAAACATGTCTAAAATTTAGGTACTTCGCTCTGAAACCTTTGAGCTTATAATTATTTTAATAAAAAGAGTCAGTGGAATCAGCAGTAGCAGTGGAAGAAGAATTAAGAACCCAAGATGTTGTAACTGCAGCGTTTTGCACAGGTAAATGCCACTGAAGCTCTCAACCCTAGAGACCCTCCAGTACAAGAGTTTATACTTTCATGACGCGGTACAACTTGAGCTGATGGCCCCGTCGGTTGTGGTAACAAGCGACAACGGCTATTCAGCAGGCCAAGTCCCTACCATGGATTTAACTGTCAAGTAGATCAGTCCTGCTAACTAGGTGAAGAGCACCTGGTCTTAGAGAAAGCTACTACAATTCAAACCCAGGCTATGGGCGGTGGTACGCTACTGCATTTGGATGGCAGTCAGTGGACTAACAAATCACCCCTGTTGCTTCTACTACGTTTTTTTACTGGGGCGAGCAGCACCGAAACAGGCTTAATCTACCCCGTAGGTAACTGTTGGGGACAGTTCGCAGGGAGCTTTTTGGACGCAACGCTATAATCCCGAGTCATCTCATGATTGCGAGCAACTTTCGAATTACAGACATTTCCACTATTTGTGACATTTGTTTTGTCTCGAATTGATCTACGTCCTATGGTAAAACTGATAAAAAAACCTAAATTAACAACACATTAGGGTAAAAGGAAATTGTAGACCTCATACTTGCATATTCTCTTGGATAAACGGTGGGAAAACACTCCAACAAACGGACATAGCATTCGCAGTCGTCAAAATTCTCTTAGACAAACCATGTTCTACCGAGCCACGTGAAATAATCAATATCAGTTCGTTTGTTGGGCCGCTATTCGGCCCCAACATCCACCAACATGAATCCTGGGCAGAATGATTTTCCGGCCCATGGTAGATTCAGATGCTCCTTTCTTGCCTCGTCGTTCGTTGACTCGTAGTACTCGCTGGTCATCCAGTCAGGGATTTAAGGCTGCAATGTTGCACGATGCTCTTGTGACACCATTGTACGTCATATCATTTATCTCCTGTGCACATGCTGAGCTCTGAACAATCTTTGCAATAGCCACCATGGCTGCATTCAAATCATCAACAGTTAATCTTCCAGTCTGGACCTTTCCATTATCTAATTGAACTGTGTAAATCGTAAGCGCCAAGCAACCTTGCGCCGAAAGTGGGTTCAGTCTGAACAGGTTGTTATAAGGACTTGAAGGGGGTCAACTTTAGGATACTTGATGGGTTCAAATTTTGAGCTTCCTTTCTTCACAGCAACTGAATAAGGGGTCAGCACCAGAGAGTGGAGGTTAGTTTCTACATTCAGTTCCAAATCTTGACGAGGCACAGTTTTATGCTCTTGTTTAATTCGGCCAGAAATGAAATTCAGGTCCACGAAACCCCTTGGTCGGCAATCAGAGAAGATGGGGTCAATCCCCCTGACACATAGTCCGCATATTCAAAGTCCCTGGCAAATGATTCCAATCTTGCACAGGTGAGTGCTCCCTTATTTCTTCAACTCTGTCGGCTGCGAAGGTGTGAAGTCTTTATTTCTCATTTTTAAAGAGGCACAGTCATGGTTGAACGGTTTGAAAAGTTTAGCCTAAATTTTTCAACACCATTGTTTGTAATCTGTGTCAATCTTCTCCATCCTTAACCATCCTTGTTCCTTTATGGTTTATTACTATCTCTGTGGTGTTTCCTATCTTTATAAAGTATTATTTTCAGGTTTCCTTCAATTTAACAGTAGTTTTGTCGATGGACAAAACAACTCAAAATATCGTGACTGTGCTCCTTTAAATAGTGCAGTACTATCTCACTATCAATCCGTAAGAATGCTCTGTCAATATTCAGCTCTAATTCTTCTCGCAGTACTTAACGCAAACGGGTTGCAAGTGGCGCTGCCTAGTCTTTGGATACAAACAAACTTCACTGGTCTGTTCCGAGCCTTCCCCATCCGGGTACTCGACTTGCAGATAGGATGATGCACTAAACCTAACTTCTAAAGCTTCAACTTGCCGTCTTGTGAGCCACTTCCCTGCGAGATGCCCAACTGTGCCAAGGAAGGTATTTGAGTCTTCCATACCCTCCATTTCAACAGACACACTTCAAGAGGCTCGTCCCATCCAACGTTAGCCTTCCACAGGTCCTGCCACCAAACGTCTTGTAGCCAGTGTTACGTACAGGTGCAGCGAACCCTAGCGGGTCTAACAAATAAAGAACAAACAGTACACAAGATACCACGTCTAGTCTTGGGGGGTCAAGATGCCTTATTTTGAAGCCAAGAGCATCATCTACAACAAACCAAATCATCCCAAACTTCATGCCAGCCGAAGCCCAGAAGAAACTTAGAAATTTATTGACCTTTCCTTGGAAAAATGGGAGGCACTCGAAGAGCTACATATGAAATACCTTTGTGGGATAAATGAGAGAAAGCGCATAAGAAAGATACAGAATCGTACTGATTCTTACCTAAAACGTGATACGCATGTCTTCATTATTAAATGGGAAGCTTTCTTGCAAAAATTAGGCTCTTCATCTAGAAATGCTGGAATGAATCCTGGACTACCAGAACAGGACGTGGAACGTGATGAAAATGTGTCGGTTTACTCTAAATCTTCTAGTGCGTCCGGATCCTCACGTAAGAAATCTACTTGAAACTGGACCTGGCAAGCTGCGCAACGAAGTCTCCTACTTTCACAGCTGATTGGCATAGTGGGTGCTTAGGACAGCAGATGGAAAAGTGAAGGCCTGCTAGTGAAATCTGGTGGATGGTCATTCGTTAAGACTTCAGAAAGTCTCTTGTTTTCCTTGGCAGTTGCAAGATTTCATGAGTTCGTTGTCTTCTAGACCGTCTTACTGTAAGGATTAGTTGTATAAGAACCCACCAGTAACAACGCTCAGTGCGGCCTATCAGACACATTTAGGGACTGGCCAAAAAGTATTGTGGGGGGGGGGGGTGGGGTGGTTGGCCGGAGCAGAGAGGGGGTGGGTCGTCAGTTTTTGACCCCTTGATAAGGGGTGGGTCGTTCAACTTTCAGCTACCCCTGGTCTACCCCGGTCTGGCTCAGCCATATCACCCAGGCAGTGGCAGCCATGGACAGCAGTTTCTACCTTATTAGGCGTCATCAGTATGGCATAGCCGACGGGTCGAAATAGGACTAAGAGCCCTATGTAGCCTGCTCTTTACTGCCAAGACGAGTGCCGAGCAACTCTTTATTAAAGCCCCAGCTCCAAACTATGCGTAAGGCACTTGGCAGACCGTGGGTTGGTGTTCAAGTGTGTCACTTGCTTTTATTGTTCGTTAACTCCTTTCAGTTCCAAAGGACAAAAACTCTTCAAGCCGTATTTGAAAAACTACACTTGCCTGGTATACAACAGAGATGACAATTTATGTATTGTAAAATCTGTACAGAACTTAACGGATTGAGCAAAGAGTCGCAGGGCAGAAATATTTAAAATACTGCACTCGGTTGACATACTGGTATTCAAGAACACCAAATGGCCAACTTGTGTCTCCGTGATTGAAAATATAACTCAAACACTGGTGATATATTTTTAATCAAGCTACGAAGGCCGAAGACCGAAGAGTTGCTATGATATTGTGTCTACATGCTGTTTGTGGCCAAGGGTACGGGAGACATGCACAAAGATTTGGGAGTTGTCTGGCTATATTAGTCCCAGGACTCAGTACAGCCGTTTTCTAGATGGATCACTGCTAGATACGTGCCTTGAGGCCTAGTGTGAAAAGTAAAAGGTCAAGTTTTCTTAGAGTTTACAATAATGACTTAAAGTTGCAAGGGCAATGGAAGACAATATTATTTTTTTGCATGATTTTTTATTATTGTTAAGAAATAAATCTAAAACGTAAAATTACGTACAATACCACAGTTTCATCAACAAAATGAGATTTCTTCGGATTATCCGACCAAAAATGTCATGTCTTATAGGGGGGTGAGCCATGTGATTTTCAACCTTCATTTAGGGGTGGGTCACTCAGTTTTGGGCCAAATGGAAGGGGTGGGTCATGTGTTTTCTAACCACTTCATTTTGAAATGTTAATTCATCCCCAAGTACGTCTGAACTCGTAATACTTGTTTGGTGGATTGTGGCAGGGATCATTGCTTGAATACTGAGCTTAACGATCGGCAAACATTGTAAGCTTGTTGCAGGTAAGCTTCCATTCTAACTGCCTCGAGAAAACAATCTTTCAATGCAAGCAGGCTGGGACTAGAGAAGCTGAAGAGTATGTAGCACTCAGAAAGCATACACAGAAGAAGTGCCCCGATAACGTTAAGTGAGGAAGGCATAGCGTGTTATGCAATGGAAGAAATCTTGGATTGTTTCGGTGAAAGGTGCCGCAGGTGCTACTACATACTGGTCCAAGGAGTGGTATAGAGAAGGAAGAGAGCCAAATCAGCTAGTTGTCAATTTTGATGCTTAAGCCGGCAAAGAAAAAGTGTACATTAAATAGACAGCTAAAAGAAAGGCAAAGCAAGGTCAATGGGAGACAAATAGAAGTGGATGGCTACATAGTAGCTGACATAGAAGAAGCAGCTAAGGGAGGGATAAATCGGCAACTGCATCAGTTAGTTAAGCAGTTAGATAAGGCTGGTTAACCTTTCAAAGATACAGAGAGTAAACACGATGTAGCTTGCTATTTCAGTGAAGTCTTAAACTGTTCTCACCACGGACGAGGCTACAAGAATAGGTCCTTTTGGAACACTCCTTGAGCTTTCAGAAAATCCACATCCAGAAAAAAAAACAATTAAGAAACCTAAGAATAATAAATTCCCCGGAATAGCTACAGGATGGGTGTGGCACTTTGGACAGCTATGGGGTATACCCTGTGGTTGGTTTCCACTGCTCTGTTGATAGCTGCCCTTTGCAAGAGATGTAACGAGTAGTTTGCAGGCATATACAGACGCACGTTTTTAGCCATCGAGCAAACATGGGAACCGAACCGAACTACGCTGGCAGTGCTACACGATTCGGGAATGTGGTAGTAAAAGAGGTAAACAGTTCCTGCAGAGTGCTGGGAAGGAAGTCGGTTACACTGTCTTAAAAGTAAGACCAGGGCCATGGCATGTAGAAAAACGGAAGCAAATGGTAACATAGAGGAGAGTGGGCGACTCATTGGAAAAGAAACTAAATGGCAGGACATTTAGCGACATTCTGAAAGCTTTTTAGAACTTGTTCAGAAACTTTAGCAACCATTACCACTACCTCTTGATTCTCTTTGAAACTACTGCCACCAATGCATGTTATGCATAAAGAGGTTTAGCCGCATCTGTCGTATGGGTTGGAGAAGGCTTACGCTGCAATGCAGGTTTATACCGGAACGCAGGTTTATGCCGCAACGCAGTGTTGCCATTACTTACATTCAAACGCTTAACATGTGCAACCTTATGGTCTTAACTGATGCAATGTATTTGACATGTAGGCGAAACATCTTTGGATCTCGGTCCGAAATTTTCGGAAATTTTGTTGTTAATTTTTCAAATTTTTTTCTCTGTGTTCACAAAATGTTTGGATCCGTCCAGGGATCTTTTCGGAAATCTTAATCCGACCATCTTAAGAACTATATAACTTTGCTCGTCGCTCGGTGGGTTAATAAATGGCTTAACTTGCCAAGAGTCTCCTGTAGCTGGGGGAGTTTGGGCATCCCACCGGTGTGCAGAAAGGTCACGGGCTTGTGACAACTGAAGTTACATCTTACTCAAAAATGTAGCTTTTAGCAATACGATACGATTAAGTCTTTTTGAAGGCTTATATTACTTGCTCGTTACACTAACCTTGCGCTTGATGTAAGAGACTGTGTCATTCAAAAAGAAGCTAGTCATCTCAAGAACGGAGGCCAAACGATTGTGACTGGGTCCCTGATCGTGTTCGTACATGAAGGCAAAATTCAAAGGACGAATAAACACAGCCATCTGCGAAAACAATGTGTCGAGCTTGTCTTTTGCCTGAAAATAAAAAAGATGGACGGAAATTTTTCATCATCCTTGACTGTATTAAGGAAAACGACGAAAGCGATTTTGGAAACGAAGGTTCTGAACGTTTGGAGGTTCTAATGTGTTCCATAATATGCCAGGGTCTTGAAACGATCCATACTTAAATTCCTTGCATAACTGTGTTTGTGCGATTACTAGAGATATATTTATTTATTCATTCAAGTCTAACACCGATAAAAACCTTTCCCAGCTATGTACCTAGTTTAACCTGCTCTAAGAAAGTCAGACTTCTTTAGGAACACTGTGTACTAACAGTCTTCTTTTAGAAAACAGACTGAAATCTTCTCCACTCAAGTAAATGAAAGTAGACTGACACAAACAAGACAGAAATATGATCCTTAAAAGAGCAAAGGGTGAACCTGAATGTCCGCCTTCTGATTTTTCTATTTCTTTTTGTGAAGAGATTGTGCTCAGTAATCTGAGTGCATCTCAACTTAAACTGGCAAAATCTTTTCATTTGGGACAACTTATCAGTATTGCATAACTTTAAGTTTAAGTTTAAGTTTAAGTTTAATAATGCTTTGTCATGGTAATGTATGTACAATAGAAATAAAATTCGAGAAAAAAAAATAAAAATAAATAAAAACGCATGACCGGAGAATAGTTGGGGGAAACTAAATTCCCATACTAAGAATATTCTCCACGACTAAATTATCTATGAAAATTTGAAAAAAAGAAAGCTAACCAAACGAATCACATCTCATTTTAAGATTGACACAAATGATCTAAAAGATAGGATTTAAAACTACTCATTGAAGACGCATGCATAATGTTTGATGGAATGCTATTCCAGTCCGTTATGTAGCGATTAAAAAATGAAAATTTGAAATAATTCGTACGTGTCTTCTTAGGTCTTATCTTGAAATTATGGTTCCTACGCGTTTTCGATAATACATTAAAATCGAAAAACATATGAGGATCTATGTCACAGTGCCCAAAAATAATCTTGTACATCTGCACTAAGCAGATAAACTTCCTTCGTAACTCAAGCGAAGGCCATTTCAAGGTCCCGAGTCTTTCCTGATATTCTTTCTCTGATCCGCAAATAACTCGAGTAGCTCGCCTCTGTACTGACTCTATGCTTTTGATGTGCTTCACTAAGTAGGGATTCCAGACCTGACAACCATACTCCAAAATTGGACGCACTAAAGCCTTATATGCTGTCGAGACTCCTTCAGGATTGTGTGAACCAAAGGTTCTTCTTATGAGACCCAGAACTTTATTAGCTTTAGCACAGTTGTGCTGTTTGGCTATTCTATGTGTTCCAAATCAATTATGCTTAAACCCACATCACAAATCAAACACATGATAAGCGATGTGGTTACATGCATTATAAAGTAATACTCTTAGACATTTCTAAAGTTTTAAACTGAAGCGTTTCTTCCCAACCCTGACCTTTCCGTTTTATGTATTTGGTTTTTATGCACATATGCTCTGTTGTTCTTAGCTGTGACAATAGTCAAATGCTTATTGTGAATATGTCATAGCAATCGATAACTGATCAGCCGCAGAGTAAGGACCTACTATGTCTATCATGAGTCCTAAATTATTTTGTATCTTTGTTTTGCTAGCTAGCTGCTACTTAAAGGAGCACAGTCACGGTTGAACGGTTTGAAAAGTTTAGCCTAAATTTTTCAATTTCGTTGTTTGCAATCGGTGTCAATCTTCTCCATCCTTAACCACCCTGGTTCCTTTATGGTTTATTATTATTTCTTTGGTGTTTTTCTATCTTTGTAAGTATTATTTTCAGGTTTCCTTCAATTTAACTGTAATTTTGTCGATGGTCAAAATAACTCAAAATACTGTGACTGTGCTCCTTTAAACAAAATTTCATTGAAATTCTGCCAATCTATCGTTATGTCCCCTTAGGACATACTCATGCAATTTTTCTAAACAAATGGAGTAAAAAGATTGTTAGAGCTCTTTAGGGACTTTTAGCCCTGACATTTGTTGTTGGCTTAAATTGGGTGATCGAATTCCTGGCCCCAACTCTTTTACTTAAAGCAAAGTTAATCACTATCTTCTGATTGGGTTTTTTTCTTTTTCATCCAGCGTGGTCGATTAACGTTTTTCTCTAAAGTTTAGTTCAGTTATTTATGTCATTTGCGTTGCAAAAAAACACGATAACGGCCGTCTTTTTACTTAAAGCTAGTTACTAGTGAAACTCTTTTTTTTTTTTTTTTTTTTTTTTTTTTTTTGCAATGACATTTATTAACACTTAAACTCACTTAATTACAAATCTCTGTTTTAGTTTTTAGTTACAAAAAAAAAAAAATAAATACATAAATAAAAAAAATAAATAGTGAAACTCACAGTAAATGCAAACTTATCTTATGCAATCGACGTCCTTTTGCTATAAAAACTTTCCATGTTAAGTTGAAGGCCATTCCCTTCTTTTTTAAGTACGTTTTTTAGGCATGCTATTTGTATTGTAGTAATTTTGTAGTCTTCCCCTTGTAGTAACGTATTTCTTTTTCAGATAGCTATTGCATAATTCTCTTTCATGTTTAAACAGCCAAGAAAATTTCCAATACTGGCTAGAACGAATCTTTTGCCTGGTGGGTCATTTCTCAGGCAAATTTTTTATTGCAAAAAAAAGAATCCTTTTTACCTGTTGGCCGATGCAGTCCTTGTTAAGATCAAGCCCAAGAGTAATGGGAGGCTCATAAAGAAAGTCCGAGGAAGTAATGAAGGGGTAGAGAGTCTTCATCTGAAACAAAAACAACAAAAAAATACTTTGTGTAAACTTCGTTTTGCACCTGTTACATGTACAAATTACTCAGTAACAATTTTAACCAGAAAGTGGGAATCAATTTTTAAAGTGTTTCTGTTTGGTTCCCCTTTTCATTTTATCCAAGTATATTAACAGAGAAAGTAAAGTCTGATTGAACGAATTACATTTAGTCAGCATGTAACCTGCGCAGTGACGTTAATAACTCTCGGAACAATCAGCCCTTTGACCAGAATCTCTGCATGGCTTGTTGAAGTGCTTGCTGAAGATGAATTGGTTGTGGTAGTGGCCGATGTTGTGCTCCACATAACAACAACTGAGGTAACAAACAAGATCTTCGTCAACTCCATTTCTGAAGAAACAAAGGATAAAAAATATTGATTTGTTACTCTTTTGGAGGAACATTTTAATATTAAAAATATCACATTTCTAGTTTCTGGAAAAGGTAGGCTAATACGTTCCCTGGCCACTCATTTTCCATTTGTTGTTGCAAAATTTAGTTTTTGCGTTCCATTCTTATCTTTTCCCATCCCACCCTTTGTTCTTCTTTTGTCATATTAGCCGACACCTATATTTCTTCTCCAGGCGTTATGCTAAATGCAAACGTCGCGTTCCAAGTAAAACACTGTGTTTGGCTTTATATATAGAAAAAGTATTTCACTTGTTTGCAATAAAGTATTTGACCGTAAGATGTAGCTAGGAGACTTAACACTCTATGGCAAGATAGTGCACAGTATAGCAATTTGGACCTCTGTTATGACTTACATCACCGTCTAAAGCGTTTGCATGGAAGCGCCATTAAACATAATACACACAAATCAAACATATTCTTTTGTCTGAGGTGTTCACCAAAGTTAAAAATTCATTAATCGACTCCAAGAAAGCTAAACTGAGCAGTATTACTCAATTAAATCGCTTTTCATTTCTCCTTTTCTGTCCATATCAATTCAACATGCCATAGTGTTTGTTTACTTCATGAATCGATGCCAAGTTTGTAGGTGCAAGTGGATTCATTTCCCAGTCCTTTTTGCTAGTGAAGTATTCCTAGATACATAATGTATGTGTGTTGATTTTATGTCCGCGTGCTACTTACCTTTGGCAGATTAACGATTGAAGTTGGAACAGCGCTTCTGCTATTTGCGTGTTGCTTTGATCTGGGGCAAGGCTGGAAACTGAGATTGCGCGGTTGCTGTATATCTCAACTCTCAAGTTCCTTTGATCACTTGGAAAATTATAGAAGCCAAATATGAGCTGGGCCATGAGACTACAATCTTCAATAACGTCTTCTGTTTGCTGGAAAGATAATAAATGTTCTAAGTTTGCTTTCGTGTAGCACAATTAGAAAAATAGAAACATGGGGAAGAAGGGTCCATTGGGGAAAAAGGGAGCACTTTTCCTCGAGCCAAGGCACTTTGTGTGATTCAACGCCCAAGGAAACTATTGCATGGTTTTGTTTAAATGGTGGTAATGTTGAGATGTTAACATTTGAATTAAAAAAGGGTTACTG
Source organism: Platygyra sinensis (assembly GCA_019787425.1). NCBI lineage: Eukaryota > Metazoa > Cnidaria > Anthozoa > Scleractinia > Merulinidae > Platygyra > Platygyra sinensis. The sequence goes on from JAHPZR010037212.1 coordinate 28,782, forward strand.
TTTTTTTTCATTTTCGCAGTCTCTTTACCCGGTCTGCAAATTTTAGACTTCTGGTAACCAAAAAGCATTTCTTGGGGGTAAATGGAATTCCACTAAAATGTGGTACAACTTTGTACTCCTTCGCTGTTTCTGAGAGTTTTTTTTCGTGATAAAATATACTCCTAAAGCAGATCCACCTAATTCTCAATAGGTTGTACTTGCTAGATTTATTACTTCAAAAATGACCTTAAACACAAATCTTTCAGTCCATTTCAATGTTTCATTCCCATTCATCTTCATTCATCTCATTCATTCATTCTGTTTTCACTTATTGCCGTCACTCGTGAATGGCATGGCAAGGTTCTTCGTTTCTGTTTTGTTCATGAATACTTCGAGTTTTATTTGTGCATTCTCCTTGTCAAGTTTGAGGAGATGTTGCAAGTCTCACAAGTTTGAAAGTGATATCAGTTAAATTAGACACTTATTAAAAACATTTTTTACTTAGCAGTTGTGGACAAGAACTGCCAAGGTCTGCTGGAACGAATTTTTTCTTTAACGTTTTCTTTTTTCTTTTTTGTTGTTATTCTTTTCTTCTTTTGAACACATATGGAAAAAGTTATCTCAAAGAAATAATATTATGGTTTTCGAAGTTACCTTTTTCGTTTCTATAGTCAGTGCTGTGCTGGCTTTTTTCCTTGTTATCAGTCTATGCTCTTCGCCACTGAACAGTTTCTCTGTACTCGACGTTTCCTTTGGCGTCATGGATGTTTTCTTTCGCCGTGACCGTAATTTTCTGTACGTTGTACTCGACACCCTTCCTTCAAGGACACGTGGATCAAGACTAGAAAGATGAATAAGGTATTATACATTAGGGTGTGCGATGCGGAAAAGAATCAAAAACTAGGGTATCAATTTAGAACTCGGGTGTGTTTACAATCAATCACTGTCTAGTTAACTAATTTGATAGTTTTTGTCTCTGTGATTTTGCTGCACAGAGTGAAGAAGACACAGCATATTTTAGCATATCTGATTCAGTATCCAAAGATGCAACTGTTTCTTAGAAAACTGGCAATCGGAAGGAACAATCATTTTGTTTTTGAGGGTAAATGTTTATAAGACTATGATTATTGCTGTCAATGATTAGCATATGTTATTTTCAGAGCCTAATCTAACTAAGCTAATTATAATCTTCCTTAATTCAGTAGCCTTTTTAGCAGTTTAAGTTGTTTCTAGACTTATTAGAAGTTAAACGTTTATTGAACAAACTTTGAACTCCTCTTAACAAACTTTAAATGACCTGTTGGAGCAAAACCAATAAATTAAGGTCCCAATCAGTTTTAGCAGTAGATAGCTCAAGAAACGTAAAGTAAAAAATCATCTTAATTTATTCTATAATACCATGTTTTAGTCCCATGCATGTTAACAGTTGTTCATCTTTACATTTAAATCTAATATTCTAGCTGTATGTGAACTTGGCTGTGTTTGCAGTCAATTACTGTCTAGTTAACTAATTTGATAGTTTTTGTCTTACAGAGTGAACAAAATATAGCACATTTTAGCATATCTGAGTTATCCAGAGATGCAACTGTTTGTTAGAAAACTGGCAATCAGTGACAACCATTTTGCTTTTAAGGATAAATGTTTATAAGACTATGATTATTGCTGTCAATGATTAGCATATGTAATTTTAAGGGCCTAATCTACTTAATCTACTTGAATGGTTCATAATTCAGTAGCCTTTTTAGTTGTTTAAGTTGTTTGTAGACTTTTAGTAGTTTAACGTTTATTGAACAAACTTTGAACTTTAAACAAGCTTTAAACGACCTGTAGGATCAAAACTAAGAAATTAAGGCCTCAAGCAGTTTTAGCAGTAGATAGCTCAACTAATAAATAGTAATAAATCAACTTAGTTTACTCTATAATACCATGTTTCAGTCCCATGCACGTGAGCAGTTGTTTATCTGAATCTAACTGAATTTAAATGTAACATTCTAGCTGTTTAGAATTCGTAGAAATTATTTAATTACCCAAAAACAAATTAGCAATTTCTAACAAATGAAGACATCATTATCCTTCCAAAAATTGCATAGAAAAGTAAGTAATGGTTTTTCCAGGAGCAGTTTTCTCTCATGAGTCCTCAATCTGTTAAGACCTTTAGTAGTTGGTATCAAGTCATTGTCTTTGCTCTTTGCTTATTTGAGGCAAATTAGATGGTTATCACTTCAACATTTTGCTACTATTCTAAAGATAACACTGTCTACAAGGTATGGTTCTGAGAAACAAATATCCCAATACGTTTAAACACTAACTTGATCTGGACACTCCCCACTTAAGCTAAAGATAATTACTATCTGCTTTAGTAAGATACGTTCATTAAAAAGTCTGTACTATTGAAAATATATAGATGAGTATATATGTGTTAGACTGCAAAATAGATTATGCTGGAAATGTAGAGGTATATTATGCCCCAAAATTATTCTTCATTGCATGACTTGACATACATGGAGTAAGTGGGAAGAAAGGTTAAGCCGATGGCGATTAATTGGTATGAAATCAAAACAAACAAATTTCTCTGAAACCATACTATATCATTCACACCTTTTATTTCTTCGTCGTATAACTGATTACGGCTTCTGGGACTACATCGTGGACGTTTTGCAGTGCCATATTTTTTTTTACAAGCAATCCCATGCAAGTTTCAAAGTTGTTTTTGTTCTGTACGGAATGAATGTTGTAAATATGAACTCAGCCAAATTAGCTATTACAAGCTTAATTGAAAGAGGGGTCTGTAACATTATTTTTCTGATGCAATATTTTGCTCCATTTAAAAACCAAGTCAATGAAAAAAAAATACATTCTTAATGTAGTTAAGTATACTTAGATTATGTGTATGATTTCTAAACGTAGGTTACAGCTCGGCTTCCATAAATATACACAAGAAAATTGTCCTTATGGGTTTGTTACCTGTCCTTCGATCCTCTAAATAGTTTTGCTTAATTATTCATTAAATGAATGTTTAAAATTTCGCACTACTATGGTACAGTTACCAACCTGCCGTTTTGTCTGATTAAATTTTGGCAAGACTCTTACAGCAACGGTATGCTTTCAACAGGTTTGAGTTCACTTGCATTGGCTGCAATACAATTTGCAATTCATAGCTTGTATAAATACATTAACTTTGGCTATAGTTGCAATGTTTGCAGGCAGTATAAGCCATTTTGCACTGTATTTTGTCAGATTTTTTAAATAATATTTCAAATCCACTCCACATATGAATTCCTACGACTGACCACTCTGACAGGCATGAATATGGACTAATGCATTATAAATTAGGTGAACCCAGTTTATAGCATGTCGTTTGAGCATATAATTAATTATGATCTGTAGGTCGTACTGATCTCGACATGAAAATAAAATAGAATAAAAAAAATAAATAAAATATTGGAAAGTATTACCCTTTGGATGAAGCCGTAATAACTTGATTGCAGCTGGCCAAATTGAAGAAGCAACATGACGATTTTTATGTGACGTCTTTCTCTGAATAGAAAAGGTCAGAATAACAAGACCTTCACTCCTTCGCAATGTCCTCGCTCTAATTGATATAAACTAGTAGCTTTACTGTTTAAATGTTTTAAATGTACCATTAATTCTTATCACTTACCTCTTTAACTGATAAGAATTAATGGTACATTTAAAACATTTAAACAGTAAAGCTACTAGTTTATATCAATTAGAGCGAGGACATTGCGAAGGAGTGAAGGTCTTGTTATTCTGACCTTTTCTATTCAGAGAAAGACGTCACATAAAAATCGTCATGTTGCTTCTTCAATTTGGCCAGCTGCAATCAAGTTATTACGGCTTCATCCAAAGGGTAATACTTTCCAATATTTTATTTATTTTTTTTATTCTATTTTATTTTCATGTCGAGATCAGTACGACCTACAGATCATAATTAATTATATGCTCAAACGACATGCTATAAACTGGGTTCACCTAATTTATAATGCATTAGTCCATATTCATGCCTGTCAGAGTGGTCAGTCGTAGGAATTCATATGTGGAGTGGATTTGAAATATTATTTAAAAAATCTGACAAAATACAGTGCAAAATGGCTTATACTGCCTGCAAACATTGCAACTATAGCCAAAGTTAATGTATTTATACAAGCTATGAATTGCAAATTGTATTGCAGCCAATGCAAGTGAACTCAAACCTGTTGAAAGCATACCGTTGCTGTAAGAGTCTTGCCAAAATTTAATCAGACAAAACGGCAGGTTGGTAACTGTACCATAGTAGTGCGAAATTTTAAACATTCATTTAATGAATAATTAAGCAAAACTATTTAGAGGATCGAAGGACAGGTAACAAACCCATAAGGACAATTTTCTTGTGTATATTTATGGAAGCCGAGCTGTAACCTACGTTTAGAAATCATACACATAATCTAAGTATACTTAACTACATTAAGAATGTATTTTTTTTTCATTGACTTGGTTTTTAAATGGAGCAAAATATTGCATCAGAAAAATAATGTTACAGACCCCTCTTTCAATTAAGCTTGTAATAGCTAATTTGGCTGAGTTCATATTTACAACATTCATTCCGTACAGAACAAAAACAACTTTGAAACTTGCATGGGATTGCTTGTAAAAAAAAATATGGCACTGCAAAACGTCCACGATGTAGTCCCAGAAGCCGTAATCAGTTATACGACGAAGAAATAAAAGGTGTGAATGATATAGTATGGTTTCAGAGAAATTTGTTTGTTTTGATTTCATACCAATTAATCGCCATCGGCTTAACCTTTCTTCCCACTTACTCCATGTATGTCAAGTCATGCAATGAAGAATAATTTTGGGGCATAATATACCTCTACATTTCCAGCATAATCTATTTTGCAGTCTAACACATATATACTCATCTATATATTTTCAATAGTACAGACTTTTTAATGAACGTATCTTACTAAAGCAGATAGTAATTATCTTTAGCTTAAGTGGGGAGTGTCCAGATCAAGTTAGTGTTTAAACGTATTGGGATATTTGTTTCTCAGAACCATACCTTGTAGACAGTGTTATCTTTAGAATAGTAGCAAAATGTTGAAGTGATAACCATCTAATTTGCCTCAAATAAGCAAAGAGCAAAGACAATGACTTGATACCAACTACTAAAGGTCTTAACAGATTGAGGACTCATGAGAGAAAACTGCTCCTGGAAAAACCATTACTTACTTTTCTATGCAATTTTTGGAAGGATAATGATGTCTTCATTTGTTAGAAATTGCTAATTTGTTTTTGGGTAATTAAATAATTTCTACGAATTCTAAACAGCTAGAATGTTACATTTAAATTCAGTTAGATTCAGATAAACAACTGCTCACGTGCATGGGACTGAAACATGGTATTATAGAGTAAACTAAGTTGATTTATTACTATTTATTAGTTGAGCTATCTACTGCTAAAACTGCTTGAGGCCTTAATTTCTTAGTTTTGATCCTACAGGTCGTTTAAAGCTTGTTTAAAGTTCAAAGTTTGTTCAATAAACGTTAAACTACTAAAAGTCTACAAACAACTTAAACAACTAAAAAGGCTACTGAATTATGAACCATTCAAGTAGATTAAGTAGATTAGGCCCTTAAAATTACATATGCTAATCATTGACAGCAATAATCATAGTCTTATAAACATTTATCCTTAAAAGCAAAATGGTTGTCACTGATTGCCAGTTTTCTAACAAACAGTTGCATCTCTGGATAACTCAGATATGCTAAAATGTGCTATATTTTGTTCACTCTGTAAGACAAAAACTATCAAATTAGTTAACTAGACAGTAATTGACTGCAAACACAGCCAAGTTCACATACAGCTAGAATATTAGATTTAAATGTAAAGATGAACAACTGTTAACATGCATGGGACTAAAACATGGTATTATAGAATAAATTAAGATGATTTTTTACTTTACGTTTCTTGAGCTATCTACTGCTAAAACTGATTGGGACCTTAATTTATTGGTTTTGCTCCAACAGGTCATTTAAAGTTTGTTAAGAGGAGTTCAAAGTTTGTTCAATAAACGTTTAACTTCTAATAAGTCTAGAAACAACTTAAACTGCTAAAAAGGCTACTGAATTAAGGAAGATTATAATTAGCTTAGTTAGATTAGGCTCTGAAAATAACATATGCTAATCATTGACAGCAATAATCATAGTCTTATAAACATTTACCCTCAAAAACAAAATGATTGTTCCTTCCGATTGCCAGTTTTCTAAGAAACAGTTGCATCTTTGGATACTGAATCAGATATGCTAAAATATGCTGTGTCTTCTTCACTCTGTGCAGCAAAATCACAGAGACAAAAACTATCAAATTAGTTAACTAGACAGTGATTGATTGTAAACACACCCGAGTTCTAAATTGATACCCTAGTTTTTGATTCTTTTCCGCATCGCACACCCTAATGTATAATACCTTATTCATCTTTCTAGTCTTGATCCACGTGTCCTTGAAGGAAGGGTGTCGAGTACAACGTACAGAAAATTACGGTCACGGCGAAAGAAAACATCCATGACGCCAAAGGAAACGTCGAGTACAGAGAAACTGTTCAGTGGCGAAGAGCATAGACTGATAACAAGGAAAAAAGCCAGCACAGCACTGACTATAGAAACGAAAAAGGTAACTTCGAAAACCATAATATTATTTCTTTGAGATAACTTTTTCCATATGTGTTCAAAAGAAGAAAAGAATAACAACAAAAAAGAAAAAAGAAAACGTTAAAGAAAAAATTCGTTCCAGCAGACCTTGGCAGTTCTTGTCCACAACTGCTAAGTAAAAAATGTTTTTAATAAGTGTCTAATTTAACTGATATCACTTTCAAACTTGTGAGACTTGCAACATCTCCTCAAACTTGACAAGGAGAATGCACAAATAAAACTCGAAGTATTCATGAACAAAACAGAAACGAAGAACCTTGCCATGCCATTCACGAGTGACGGCAATAAGTGAAAACAGAATGAATGAATGAATGAATGAATGAATGAAACATTGAAATGGACTGAAAGATTTGTGTTTAAGGTCATTTTTGAAGTAATAAATCTAGCAAGTACAACCTATTGAGAATTAGGTGGATCTGCTTTAGGAGTATATTTTATCACGAAAAAAAACTCTCAGAAACAGCGAAGGAGTACAAAGTTGTACCACATTTTAGTGGAATTCCATTTACCCCCAAGAAATGCTTTTTGGTTACCAGAAGTCTAAAATTTGCAGACCGGGTAAAGAGACTGCGAAAATGAAAAAAAACAGTAACCCTTTTTTAATTCAAATGTTAACATCTCAACATTACCACCATTTAAACAAAACCATGCAATAGTTTCCTTGGGCGTTGAATCACACAAAGTGCCTTGGCTCGAGGAAAAGTGCTCCCTTTTTCCCCAATGGACCCTTCTTCCCCATGTTTCTATTTTTCTAATTGTGCTACACGAAAGCAAACTTAGAACATTTATTATCTTTCCAGCAAACAGAAGACGTTATTGAAGATTGTAGTCTCATGGCCCAGCTCATATTTGGCTTCTATAATTTTCCAAGTGATCAAAGGAACTTGAGAGTTGAGATATACAGCAACCGCGCAATCTCAGTTTCCAGCCTTGCCCCAGATCAAAGCAACACGCAAATAGCAGAAGCGCTGTTCCAACTTCAATCGTTAATCTGCCAAAGGTAAGTAGCACGCGGACATAAAATCAACACACATACATTATGTATCTAGGAATACTTCACTAGCAAAAAGGACTGGGAAATAAATCCACTTGCACCTACAAACTTGGCATCGATTCATGAAGTAAACAAACACTATGGCATGTTGAATTGATATGGACAGAAAAGGAGAAATGAAAAGCGATTTAATTGAGTAATACTGCTCAGTTTAGCTTTCTTGGAGTCGATTAATGAATTTTTAACTTTGGTGAACACCTCAGACAAAAGAATATGTTTGATTTGTGTGTATTATGTTTAATGGCGCTTCCATGCAAACGCTTTAGACGGTGATGTAAGTCATAACAGAGGTCCAAATTGCTATACTGTGCACTATCTTGCCATAGAGTGTTAAGTCTCCTAGCTACATCTTACGGTCAAATACTTTATTGCAAACAAGTGAAATACTTTTTCTATATATAAAGCCAAACACAGTGTTTTACTTGGAACGCGACGTTTGCATTTAGCATAACGCCTGGAGAAGAAATATAGGTGTCGGCTAATATGACAAAAGAAGAACAAAGGGTGGGATGGGAAAAGATAAGAATGGAACGCAAAAACTAAATTTTGCAACAACAAATGAAAAATAGTGGCCAGGGAACGTATTAGCCTACCTTTTCCAGAAACTAGAAATGTGATATTTTTAATATTAAAATGTTCCTCCAAAAGAGTAACAAATCAATATTTTTTATCCTTTGTTTCTTCAGAAATGGAGTTGACGAAGATCTTGTTTGTTACCTCAGTTGTTGTTATGTGGAGCACAACATCGGCCACTACCACAACCAATTCATCTTCAGCAAGCACTTCAACAAGCCATGCAGAGATTCTGGTCAAAGGGCTGATTGTTCCGAGAGTTATTAACGTCACTGCGCAGGTTACATGCTGACTAAATGTAATTCGTTCAATCAGATTTTACTTTCTCTGTTAATATACTTGGATAAAATGAAAAGGGGAACCAAACAGAAACACTTTAAAAATTGATTCCCACTTTCTGGTTAAAATTGTTACTGAGTAATTTGTACACGTAACAGGTGCAAAACGAAGTTTACACAAAGTATTTTTTTGTTGTTTTTGTTTCAGATGAAGACTCTCTACCCCTTCATTACTTCCTCGGACTTTCTTTATGAGCCTCCCATTACTCTTGGGCTTGATCTTAACAAGGACTGCATCGGCCAACAGGTAAAAAGGATTCTTTTTTTTGCAATAAAAAATTTGCCTGAGAAATGACCCACCAGGCAAAAGATTCGTTCTAGCCAGTATTGGAAATTTTCTTGGCTGTTTAAACATGAAAGAGAATTATGCAATAGCTATCTGAAAAAGAAATACGTTACTACAAGGGGAAGACTACAAAATTACTACAATACAAATAGCATGCCTAAAAAACGTACTTAAAAAAGAAGGGAATGGCTTTCAACTTAACATGGAAAGTTTTTATAGCAAAAGGACGTCGATTGCATAAGATAAGTTTGCATTTACTGTGAGTTTCACTAGTAACTAGCTTTAAGTAAAAAGACGGCCGTTATCGTGTTTTTTTGCAACGCAAATGACATAAATAACTGAACTAAACTTTAGAGAAAAACGTTAATCGACCACGCTGGATGAAAAAGAAAAAAACCCAATCAGAAGATAGTGATTAACTTTGCTTTAAGTAAAAGAGTTGGGGCCAGGAACTCGATCACCCAATTTAAGCCAACAACAAATGTCAGAGCTAAAAGTCCCTAAAGAGCTCTAACAATCTTTTTACTCCATTTGCTTAGAAAAATTGCATGAGTATGTCCTAAGGGGACATAACGATAGATTGGCAGAATTTCAATGAAATTTTGTTTAAAGGAGCACAGTCACAGTATTTTGAGTTATTTTGACCATCGACAAAATTACAGTTAAATTGAAGGAAACCTGAAAATAATACTTACAAAGATAGAAAAACACCAAAGAAATAATAATAAACCATAAAGGAACCAGGGTGGTTAAGGATGGAGAAGATTGACACCGATTGCAAACAACGAAATTGAAAAATTTAGGCTAAACTTTTCAAACCGTTCAACCGTGACTGTGCTCCTTTAAGTAGCAGCTAGCTAGCAAAACAAAGATACAAAATAATTTAGGACTCATGATAGACATAGTAGGTCCTTACTCTGCGGCTGATCAGTTATCGATTGCTATGACATATTCACAATAAGCATTTGACCATTGTCACAGCTAAGAACAACAGAGCATATGTGCATAAAAACCAAATATATAAAACGGAAAGGTCAGGGTTGGGAAGAAACGCTTCAGTTTAAAACTTTAGAAATGTCTAAGAGTATTACTTTATAATGCATGTAACCACATCGCTTATCATGTGTTTGATTTGTGATGTGGGTTTAAGCATAATTGATTTGGAACACATAGAATAGCCAAACAGCACAACTGTGCTAAAGCTAATAAAGTTCTGGGTCTCATAAGAAGAACCTTTGGTTCACACAATCCTGAAGGAGTCTCGACAGCATATAAGGCTTTAGTGCGTCCAATTTTGGAGTATGGTTGTCAGGTCTGGAATCCCTACTTAGTGAAGCACATCAAAAGCATAGAGTCAGTACAGAGGCGAGCTACTCGAGTTATTTGCGGATCAGAGAAAGAATATCAGGAAAGACTCGGGACCTTGAAATGGCCTTCGCTTGAGTTACGAAGGAAGTTTATCTGCTTAGTGCAGATGTACAAGATTATTTTTGGGCACTGTGACATAGATCCTCATATGTTTTTCGATTTTAATGTATTATCGAAAACGCGTAGGAACCATAATTTCAAGATAAGACCTAAGAAGACACGTACGAATTATTTCAAATTTTCATTTTTTAATCGCTACATAACGGACTGGAATAGCATTCCATCAAACATTATGCATGCGTCTTCAATGAGTAGTTTTAAATCCTATCTTTTAGATCATTTGTGTCAATCTTAAAATGAGATGTGATTGGTTTGGTTAGCTTTCTTTTTTTCAAATTTTCATAGATAATTTAGTCGTGGAGAATATTCTTAGTATGGGAATTTAGTTTCCCCCAGCTTTTCTCCGGTCATGCGTTTTTATTTATTTTTATTTTTTTTTCTCGAATTTTATTTCTATTGTACATACATTACCATGACAAAGCATTATTAAACTTAAACTTAAACTTAAACTTAAAGTTATGCAATACTGATAAGTTGTCCCAAATGAAAAGATTTTGCCAGTTTAAGTTGAGATGCACTCAGATTACTGAGCACAATCTCTTCACAAAAAGAAATAGAAAAATCAGAAGGCGGACATTCAGGTTCACCCTTTGCTCTTTTAAGGATCATATTTCTGTCTTGTTTGTGTCAGTCTACTTTCATTTACTTGAGTGGAGAAGATTTCAGTCTGTTTTCTAAAAGAAGACTGTTAGTACACAGTGTTCCTAAAGAAGTCTGACTTTCTTAGAGCAGGTTAAACTAGGTACATAGCTGGGAAAGGTTTTTATCGGTGTTAGACTTGAATGAATAAATAAATATATCTCTAGTAATCGCACAAACACAGTTATGCAAGGAATTTAAGTATGGATCGTTTCAAGACCCTGGCATATTATGGAACACATTAGAACCTCCAAACGTTCAGAACCTTCGTTTCCAAAATCGCTTTCGTCGTTTTCCTTAATACAGTCAAGGATGATGAAAAATTTCCGTCCATCTTTTTTATTTTCAGGCAAAAGACAAGCTCGACACATTGTTTTCGCAGATGGCTGTGTTTATTCGTCCTTTGAATTTTGCCTTCATGTACGAACACGATCAGGGACCCAGTCACAATCGTTTGGCCTCCGTTCTTGAGATGACTAGCTTCTTTTTGAATGACACAGTCTCTTACATCAAGCGCAAGGTTAGTGTAACGAGCAAGTAATATAAGCCTTCAAAAAGACTTAATCGTATCGTATTGCTAAAAGCTACATTTTTGAGTAAGATGTAACTTCAGTTGTCACAAGCCCGTGACCTTTCTGCACACCGGTGGGATGCCCAAACTCCCCCAGCTACAGGAGACTCTTGGCAAGTTAAGCCATTTATTAACCCACCGAGCGACGAGCAAAGTTATATAGTTCTTAAGATGGTCGGATTAAGATTTCCGAAAAGATCCCTGGACGGATCCAAACATTTTGTGAACACAGAGAAAAAAATTTGAAAAATTAACAACAAAATTTCCGAAAATTTCGGACCGAGATCCAAAGATGTTTCGCCTACATGTCAAATACATTGCATCAGTTAAGACCATAAGGTTGCACATGTTAAGCGTTTGAATGTAAGTAATGGCAACACTGCGTTGCGGCATAAACCTGCGTTCCGGTATAAACCTGCATTGCAGCGTAAGCCTTCTCCAACCCATACGACAGATGCGGCTAAACCTCTTTATGCATAACATGCATTGGTGGCAGTAGTTTCAAAGAGAATCAAGAGGTAGTGGTAATGGTTGCTAAAGTTTCTGAACAAGTTCTAAAAAGCTTTCAGAATGTCGCTAAATGTCCTGCCATTTAGTTTCTTTTCCAATGAGTCGCCCACTCTCCTCTATGTTACCATTTGCTTCCGTTTTTCTACATGCCATGGCCCTGGTCTTACTTTTAAGACAGTGTAACCGACTTCCTTCCCAGCACTCTGCAGGAACTGTTTACCTCTTTTACTACCACATTCCCGAATCGTGTAGCACTGCCAGCGTAGTTCGGTTCGGTTCCCATGTTTGCTCGATGGCTAAAAACGTGCGTCTGTATATGCCTGCAAACTACTCGTTACATCTCTTGCAAAGGGCAGCTATCAACAGAGCAGTGGAAACCAACCACAGGGTATACCCCATAGCTGTCCAAAGTGCCACACCCATCCTGTAGCTATTCCGGGGAATTTATTATTCTTAGGTTTCTTAATTGTTTTTTTTTCTGGATGTGGATTTTCTGAAAGCTCAAGGAGTGTTCCAAAAGGACCTATTCTTGTAGCCTCGTCCGTGGTGAGAACAGTTTAAGACTTCACTGAAATAGCAAGCTACATCGTGTTTACTCTCTGTATCTTTGAAAGGTTAACCAGCCTTATCTAACTGCTTAACTAACTGATGCAGTTGCCGATTTATCCCTCCCTTAGCTGCTTCTTCTATGTCAGCTACTATGTAGCCATCCACTTCTATTTGTCTCCCATTGACCTTGCTTTGCCTTTCTTTTAGCTGTCTATTTAATGTACACTTTTTCTTTGCCGGCTTAAGCATCAAAATTGACAACTAGCTGATTTGGCTCTCTTCCTTCTCTATACCACTCCTTGGACCAGTATGTAGTAGCACCTGCGGCACCTTTCACCGAAACAATCCAAGATTTCTTCCATTGCATAACACGCTATGCCTTCCTCACTTAACGTTATCGGGGCACTTCTTCTGTGTATGCTTTCTGAGTGCTACATACTCTTCAGCTTCTCTAGTCCCAGCCTGCTTGCATTGAAAGATTGTTTTCTCGAGGCAGTTAGAATGGAAGCTTACCTGCAACAAGCTTACAATGTTTGCCGATCGTTAAGCTCAGTATTCAAGCAATGATCCCTGCCACAATCCACCAAACAAGTATTACGAGTTCAGACGTACTTGGGGATGAATTAACATTTCAAAATGAAGTGGTTAGAAAACACATGACCCACCCCTTCCATTTGGCCCAAAACTGAGTGACCCACCCCTAAATGAAGGTTGAAAATCACATGGCTCACCCCCCTATAAGACATGACATTTTTGGTCGGATAATCCGAAGAAATCTCATTTTGTTGATGAAACTGTGGTATTGTACGTAATTTTACGTTTTAGATTTATTTCTTAACAATAATAAAAAATCATGCAAAAAAATAATATTGTCTTCCATTGCCCTTGCAACTTTAAGTCATTATTGTAAACTCTAAGAAAACTTGACCTTTTACTTTTCACACTAGGCCTCAAGGCACGTATCTAGCAGTGATCCATCTAGAAAACGGCTGTACTGAGTCCTGGGACTAATATAGCCAGACAACTCCCAAATCTTTGTGCATGTCTCCCGTACCCTTGGCCACAAACAGCATGTAGACACAATATCATAGCAACTCTTCGGTCTTCGGCCTTCGTAGCTTGATTAAAAATATATCACCAGTGTTTGAGTTATATTTTCAATCACGGAGACACAAGTTGGCCATTTGGTGTTCTTGAATACCAGTATGTCAACCGAGTGCAGTATTTTAAATATTTCTGCCCTGCGACTCTTTGCTCAATCCGTTAAGTTCTGTACAGATTTTACAATACATAAATTGTCATCTCTGTTGTATACCAGGCAAGTGTAGTTTTTCAAATACGGCTTGAAGAGTTTTTGTCCTTTGGAACTGAAAGGAGTTAACGAACAATAAAAGCAAGTGACACACTTGAACACCAACCCACGGTCTGCCAAGTGCCTTACGCATAGTTTGGAGCTGGGGCTTTAATAAAGAGTTGCTCGGCACTCGTCTTGGCAGTAAAGAGCAGGCTACATAGGGCTCTTAGTCCTATTTCGACCCGTCGGCTATGCCATACTGATGACGCCTAATAAGGTAGAAACTGCTGTCCATGGCTGCCACTGCCTGGGTGATATGGCTGAGCCAGACCGGGGTAGACCAGGGGTAGCTGAAAGTTGAACGACCCACCCCTTATCAAGGGGTCAAAAACTGACGACCCACCCCCTCTCTGCTCCGGCCAACCACCCCACCCCCCCCCCCCCACAATACTTTTTGGCCAGTCCCTAAATGTGTCTGATAGGCCGCACTGAGCGTTGTTACTGGTGGGTTCTTATACAACTAATCCTTACAGTAAGACGGTCTAGAAGACAACGAACTCATGAAATCTTGCAACTGCCAAGGAAAACAAGAGACTTTCTGAAGTCTTAACGAATGACCATCCACCAGATTTCACTAGCAGGCCTTCACTTTTCCATCTGCTGTCCTAAGCACCCACTATGCCAATCAGCTGTGAAAGTAGGAGACTTCGTTGCGCAGCTTGCCAGGTCCAGTTTCAAGTAGATTTCTTACGTGAGGATCCGGACGCACTAGAAGATTTAGAGTAAACCGACACATTTTCATCACGTTCCACGTCCTGTTCTGGTAGTCCAGGATTCATTCCAGCATTTCTAGATGAAGAGCCTAATTTTTGCAAGAAAGCTTCCCATTTAATAATGAAGACATGCGTATCACGTTTTAGGTAAGAATCAGTACGATTCTGTATCTTTCTTATGCGCTTTCTCTCATTTATCCCACAAAGGTATTTCATATGTAGCTCTTCGAGTGCCTCCCATTTTTCCAAGGAAAGGTCAATAAATTTCTAAGTTTCTTCTGGGCTTTGTCTGGCATGAAGTTTGGGATGATTTGGTTTGTTGTAGATGATGCTCTTGGCTTCAAAATAAGGCATCTTGACCCCCCAAGACTAGACGTGGTATCTTGTGTACTGTTTGTTCTTTATTTGTTAGACCCGCTAGGGTTCGCTGCACCTGTACGTAACACTGGCTACAAGACGTTTGGTGGCAGGACCTGTGGAAGGCTAACGTTGGATGGGACGAGCCTCTTGAAGTGTGTCTGTTGAAATGGAGGGTATGGAAGACTCAAATACCTTCCTTGGCACAGTTGGGCATCTCGCAGGGAAGTGGCTCACAAGACGGCAAGTTGAAGCTTTAGAAGTTAGGTTTAGTGCATCATCCTATCTGCAAGTCGAGTACCCGGATGGGGAAGGCTCGGAACAGACCAGTGAAGTTTGTTTGTATCCAAAGACTAGGCAGCGCCACTTGCAACCCGTTTGCGTTAAGTACTGCGAGAAGAATTAGAGCTGAATATTGACAGAGCATTCTTACGGATTGATAGTGAGATAGTACTGCACTATTTAAAGGAGCACAGTCACGATATTTTGAGTTGTTTTGTCCATCGACAAAACTACTGTTAAATTGAAGGAAACCTGAAAATAATACTTTATAAAGATAGGAAACACCACAGAGATAGTAATAAACCATAAAGGAACAAGGATGGTTAAGGATGGAGAAGATTGACACAGATTACAAACAATGGTGTTGAAAAATTTAGGCTAAACTTTTCAAACCGTTCAACCATGACTGTGCCTCTTTAAAAATGAGAAATAAAGACTTCACACCTTCGCAGCCGACAGAGTTGAAGAAATAAGGGAGCACTCACCTGTGCAAGATTGGAATCATTTGCCAGGGACTTTGAATATGCGGACTATGTGTCAGGGGGATTGACCCCATCTTCTCTGATTGCCGACCAAGGGGTTTCGTGGACCTGAATTTCATTTCTGGCCGAATTAAACAAGAGCATAAAACTGTGCCTCGTCAAGATTTGGAACTGAATGTAGAAACTAACCTCCACTCTCTGGTGCTGACCCCTTATTCAGTTGCTGTGAAGAAAGGAAGCTCAAAATTTGAACCCATCAAGTATCCTAAAGTTGACCCCCTTCAAGTCCTTATAACAACCTGTTCAGACTGAACCCACTTTCGGCGCAAGGTTGCTTGGCGCTTACGATTTACACAGTTCAATTAGATAATGGAAAGGTCCAGACTGGAAGATTAACTGTTGATGATTTGAATGCAGCCATGGTGGCTATTGCAAAGATTGTTCAGAGCTCAGCATGTGCACAGGAGATAAATGATATGACGTACAATGGTGTCACAAGAGCATCGTGCAACATTGCAGCCTTAAATCCCTGACTGGATGACCAGCGAGTACTACGAGTCAACGAACGACGAGGCAAGAAAGGAGCATCTGAATCTACCATGGGCCGGAAAATCATTCTGCCCAGGATTCATGTTGGTGGATGTTGGGGCCGAATAGCGGCCCAACAAACGAACTGATATTGATTATTTCACGTGGCTCGGTAGAACATGGTTTGTCTAAGAGAATTTTGACGACTGCGAATGCTATGTCCGTTTGTTGGAGTGTTTTCCCACCGTTTATCCAAGAGAATATGCAAGTATGAGGTCTACAATTTCCTTTTACCCTAATGTGTTGTTAATTTAGGTTTTTTTATCAGTTTTACCATAGGACGTAGATCAATTCGAGACAAAACAAATGTCACAAATAGTGGAAATGTCTGTAATTCGAAAGTTGCTCGCAATCATGAGATGACTCGGGATTATAGCGTTGCGTCCAAAAAGCTCCCTGCGAACTGTCCCCAACAGTTACCTACGGGGTAGATTAAGCCTGTTTCGGTGCTGCTCGCCCCAGTAAAAAAACGATTAGAAGGCAACAGGGGTGATTTGTTAGTCCACTGACTGCCATCCAAATGCAGTAGCGTACCACCGCCCATAGCCTGGGTTTGAATTGTAGTAGCTTTCTCTAAGACCAGGTGCTCTTCACCTAGTTAGCAGGACTGATCTACTTGACAGTTAAATCCATGGTAGGGACTTGGCCTGCTGAATAGCCGTTGTCGCTTGTTACCACAACCGACGGGGCCATCAGCTCAAGTTGTACCGCGTCATGAAAGTATAAACTCTTGTACTGGAGGGTCTCTAGGGTTGAGAGCTTCAGTGGCATTTACCTGTGCAAAACGCTGCAGTTACAACATCTTGGGTTCTTAATTCTTCTTCCACTGCTACTGCTGATTCCACTGACTCTTTTTATTAAAATAATTATAAGCTCAAAGGTTTCAGAGCGAAGTACCTAAATTTTAGACATGTTTGGGTTTACTGACCGAATAAGCAAAAACTACATGCAAGGAAAGATGCATGTGAGCCGTTCTCGGTTGTTGGATACTGAGCAATCGATGATCACGAGACTAACACAAGACAAACTACAAATGACAATTTAAATGGTAATGCACAAGTTTGCGCCTCAACAGATATACCTGAAAGCATTTCAGCTGGCACATGAGCGGTAGTAGTAAGTACTCGCGATCTGAAAGTTGATCGGCTTACATTGCTTGAAAATTAAAACGTTCGAAGGGTAAGAGTAAAACTCTTCTTCATAAGATCAGAGTTTGAGAAGATGTGGGTTAGTAATATTGTTTTCATGCAAAAAGAAATACTCGGTTTTGGTGAAGGCAAGGTTCTCTACGAACACAAATGAAAATTGAGTCTCGATATTTTTCTCGACGAGCCCTTCGGAACACAAGATTCGTGGCAAGCAAACCTCAGTTTCCGTTCTGAACAGTTATTTTAGAAGTGTTTATTTTTTTTTACGCATTTTGTTTTGTAGATAAAAGACAACGGCATGGTCACTCCCTGGATATCCCACGATTTCGGAAGCAAAGCTCGATGAGCTGACTCGTGTTTACCTGAATGCTCTGGTCCGTAGGAATCTGGTGGTAAGTTATGCGCAGAAGTACTTAGTTTAAGCCACAAAAATATAGTTGCGCAGCTAACAGTAGCAAATTAGCCAGAGGTAATCAAAAAAGACCCAGTGTTATAATGTATTGAAGAAAGTAACAAAAAATTGATCTTCCATGTAAATATTTTTTTTTATTTAGTTATTGGCAATCTCGTTTCCAGGGTCTCTCCTCTCTCGCTCCGAGAGGGCGGGAAGATGAGAGACCCTGGGAGCAAGGCTGCAGTCAATGAAAAACCTCAGGTACTGACTGACTGATTGACTGGTTGAGAATGCACTTGATGCTAATCTCCTGAATTTAAAATACACGAATTTAACACGTTTTTCCTTTTTTTTTCTCGTATACAGACTTTTACGATCACAAATGATGTGGTGAAGAGATTCCGCAACTACGTCATTATTTACATGCTTCATGACGTCATCAAAGAAATTGATCCTTGTTTTTAGCTGGCACGAAAGCTAGCGAAGCTGGCAGATGCTTTCGTCACGATTAAATGAGTGCCAGTAACCAATCTTCACTTACTGTAACAAATACCATAGACTGTGTTGTTGTTTACCTATAATCAGTTTTTTACAAGGAAGCAATACGTAGTCGGAAAAAAGGGCAGTTTGGACAATAAGTAAAGATGTTCCTTGCTGTCGTTATTAGTCAGTAGCTTTTTACTTTTAATTTTATCAGCAAACCACGATGAAAGAGACTTGGTATTTCACTGATTACTGAAATAGTAGAGCTTTAGGACTTGAGATGGCAGCAAATCACAGTTTTCGACACGAAACTTTCTAAATCATGGCTAAAAAAAACTGTGTGGTCAGTTGAGCTGACCGAACCATAAAAATAGGTTGCATACTGCATCATCGATTTTTAACAAAACACTAACTACAACACGATATTGATCGGCGTGTATAATGCCTTCTTTAGGTATTGACAAAGAGCTCTCGCTCGCTTAAGTACTTCTTTGAATGTTCCGCTTTCCTTAGGGAAGGAGCATGGCTAGAACAGTTTACTTTCTGAAGAAAGATTAAAATAGCTTTTTCTTTTTCAATAAAGTGAGGTGTACTAGTGAAGTGTGACTGAGAGTTCCTAGGTACAGAAGCGTAACACCATTGAGCGGTACATATTCATCAATTATTCATTGTAGAAAGAAACATATATCCGTACATGTACATGATTTTCCTAAACAATTGATTTTCATTGGCCGAGAGTCCCCCACGTGACCTGCAAATAACTGCTTCCAAATAACGGTCTGCTCATACGTAGTACCGCCTAAATGGATTGTTGTCTTTCGCTTGATGTACGATCTATGGGCAGACGAATGTTTGACGGTTTTAACAGCCGCCCTGATCAGAGGAAGAAATCGACGTTGATGAACAGTAGCTCGATCACCACATGCCTGGTCAGCCTGGGGCGGATCTAGGGGTGGTTCGGTCGAACCCCCTAAACTGAACGTAAAAACGTATAACAAACGTGTGGTTAAAGAAAAAGTGAACCAACCCAGCACAAAAACGGAGGTGACTTTAGAGCAATTAAACCACTTCAAATTGCCCCTGAAAACGCTGAAAATCGCATTTCAGAGGCCCTAAAATTAAATATTTTCCGGGGGAGCATGCCCTCGGACCCCCCTAGGGGCTAGCGCCTTCGGCGGCCGTTTATCCGAACCCCCTTGGAAAAATCCTGGATCCGCCCCAGTTCCCCGTCTGGTACAGTCGTAGTTTGATCTTCACTACTACGACGTGATAGTAATAGGAGACGTTTTTTCGCCAGCAGCTTCAAGTTACAAAAATTTACTCAACCGCATTTTCAACCTCCTGAGACATTTATGTCCAGGATTGAACGCAAGTATTGTTAAAATAATATTTCATATTTGACAGGGTTATTTGAAATTTTCATACTTCTTCATATTTGACAGAATAGGCTAGTTTCGAATTGTGCAGAAACAAAAGAACAGAGTCGAGGTTCAGGGAATAATTTGCATTTTCCTTTGTTATGAACAATACAAAATGCTAATTATTCCCCTGAACCTCGACTCTGTTCTTTTGTTTCTGCACAATTCGAAACTAGCCTATTGTGTGTGCTTAGGTGACTTTTTACCAATGAGGACACTTTGTGATGCGTATCATAAGAATTTGAATCTCATTAGCGTTCGATCCGACATATCTGTCCTGGGACACCACATACGACGGCAACCTTCCCGTTTGAGAGACCCATTGCCAACAGAAACAATTCTTGCGTTAGGATTCTATCGCCTGGGTCATAGGAATTCATATGTAAGCATAGGGCTGTCTTTTAATGAAAAAACCTGAAAACCTTGAAATTGTGCGGGCTTATAATAATAACCACGTCCGTTCATGATGAAAGGCCGCGAACTAGAACTGAATTTCCCGCGCGTATCGTTTTTAATGTTACGCTGACGAGTGTTGATAGTTACCACTGTGATTCCTGTTGTTTGGGTCGACTTTTCGAAACACGTAGGGGCCAAACCACCCCCCAAATGTTTCACGATTTATTAGGTACTTCACATTATTTCGCATTACTTCGAAAGTATTAACTCTTTCTACACCAAACTTGGTGAATAAGAAGAAGACAAGTTGCTAATTGTTTTAGCATGAAAAATGTCAGGAAATGTTAAATGTGTGGCGTCACAATGATGGCGTTATGCTTTTCGCCACTTTTGAAGTTTTTAGTGAGCATATAAACTCTTGGTCTTCGGCCATCGTAACTTGATTAAAAAGATAAAACAAACAGCGTTGATAAACATATTGAAAACTTTCATTTTATAATCTTGACGTTTCGTATGCTAGTCAACATACATTTTCAAAAGAATAACGGTTACAAATTTTTTGAAAAGCTATTTATACTGTATAAATGGGGTTCTGGAACCTAGACAGAAAACAACTGCAATTAATAGAAATTTAAGACGTTTCAAACGGAAACTGTCTGTAAAGGGACAATGAAAAGGCTTTCTAATAGAGTAAAAGCTTTTCACTGCTGACATTGGCATTCAAAGCTGGCTGTAACTCTTGAATAAACAAGGTCTCCTTAACTTTACAATGGTAGTCAGTCTTGCCAGATGCCAAAATGTAACCGTTATTCTTTTGAAAATGTATGTTGACTAGCATACGAAACGTCAAGATTATAAAATGAAAGTTTTCAATATGTTTATCACCGCTGTTTGTTTTATCTTTTTAGTGAGCATGTTTTTTATAATGTGTTGGAAAGAGCACATCAAGGGGAGTTGAAACCTGAAAAAAGTTTGTCGATATCACAAAAATTGAATGAGATATGGTATTTTTAAATTTGAAAAATACTGCTGCAAACTGTGAGTTCCCCCCCTTGAGAAAAATCCCCAAATTCAAATCGTAATTTTGTTCCAGCAAATCCAGCTATGTTGCACATGTGATGTAACAGATGACCACAGCAAGAATAAAAGAAGAAAATGGGAATAAAAATTTTCGCTCTAGTATTTTTGCGTTAAAACTAGTTTTGTTACGTCATAAACCTGTGACGTCATCAGTTTTTTAACTGTTAATTTCTTCTTATATAAAGCCAAAAATTAAAAATCTAAAACCATACGATTTTTGGCAACATTACGCTTTCCATTTTACTAAATTATTAGCCTTCCTAGAAAAAAACCTGCAGAAAATAAACCAGAGATTGACTTCATAGAGGGACAGTATGGTTAAGGTGGTCTTATACTCTGACATTTAAGTATTTCCCCCCCAAAAAAAACATTTTTTCGGAACATGAAGATTCACCATCCCTGACCAATTGTTAATAGTATTTTGAAACAATTTTGCTGTAATTACTCCTTGATGTACGTTTAAATTAAGAAATTCGCACGCTGACAGTTTTATTTCAACATAGCAACACCCGTAACAACCATTGTTTACAGTCTAAAAGTACTCGCAAAATGTCTTCAATCTAGTAAATTTTAATGATACTTTACAGAAAAGCTTTAGGGATGTGTACTTATGAGAATTTTGCATCATGGTCCCGAACATTGTTTCCTGTGCCATCTTGTACGCTCCTTATACTTGTTTAACATTTCTATGACTGGTGTGCATTCGCGTATTCAATGAAACATTCATGTAAAACCTTTCGACATACCCCCCTCCCCTTTCCTTTAAATCCCCTTCCCGTTCACAGGGCCAATTTGGGTTCTCAGAGACCGAAGAAAAACTTTAGAGCCATATTTCTCAAAATGACCAAATAGATCGATCACCAATATTTCACGCACGATATCTTTACAGGGTTTTAACCGAATGTTGTGAAATTTTCAACATTGGTAAAGGACACAGTTATCTAGGAGGCAAATCTCCAAAATTTGCAATTTATGAAATTCTATCCCTGTTATTCAGTTAATACAGTTAATATTAGTTAATATTAGAGAACTTTTTCCACATTTTACGAGATAAGATCCCTCGAAACACTGCTTTCTGAGGTTTGGCTCCTGGACAACCTGCTTGTGGACAGCATGAACTAAATTGCATGCTTCTCGAACCATCCATTAGTAAGTTATCGTGTTTGTAATGAACACCATTTTTAACACTTTTTTGAAGTCAGAGTGCAAAGTCCTTTAACGTGGTGCCAAAACTGTTCCACAGAAGACCCCCAGGGAAGGACAGCAAAAAAAAATATTTTATTTACATAACTCGAGAAATAAAAGTCGTAGCAAAGAACGGTTTTCGGTATTTTACTCCTCAAGTCAAGGCCTTTCCAATGATATAACGTTCACTCTGAGATTTTAAAAAAGTTAAAACACTTAGTGGCGTCATCAATTATGACGTCATAATCTCACATTTTGACACAACTTCTAAATTAAAATGAACTGGACAACAATCAAAGCTCATTTGCCAGACTTGGTTTAGAAATATATGAAAGAAGCAAACATAGCCTTCATGTACTATTTGGGGAGGGGTTTGGCCACTACGTGAAATCTGCCTGTCCCACGCAAGTCTTTGATGTTTGTGGAAAACCTAGTGTCGCACTAGGCAAAGACCCGCGATGACAGATTCCCAAAGTAACCAAATTCTGGCAAAGATTTCCCAAGTGCGACCCATACCTTATGCTGCAAATACTATTCTGCTCATGCGTAACTGAAACCACGCTCTCAGATGAAAGAAGGGAGATCGGTCCCCTGAGCTGTCAGAGATAAATTGTGAAAAACTTGTTGGTAGAATAATGAAACAATTCTTGAACTCGGTTATTGCAACAGTATTGCGTTTCGCAGATATACTATTATCTACCTTAGCCTTTGCCTTCGGCAAATAGTTGATATTCTCGCCACTGCCAATCAAGATATTTTGCTTAACCTCGTCTTATAATTCTTATATGTTTGCGCAAGAAAAAAAAATCACTTCTTAAAGAAAAGAGGGGGCGTGACTGATGTCCAAAAATCTTACATACAACAAAAAGAGCGTGTTTAAAAAACGAAATGGCGAAGTAACGAAATGGCGCTACGACTCGACTTGGGAGACGTGTGTCTGCGCATAACCCTTAATGTTATTGAGAGTTAACCACAGTCGAGTCGGTGATATTTAGTCTAACCGTTGTGCCATTTCGCCATCGTGTGTTTTAAACACGCCTACAACAAAAAAATCAACAAGGTAACAGAATACAACATTTAGACATCATCAACAGCATAAGTCGTGATAACTTGTTGAACGCTCAGTTTGTCTGTAGCACGCGCCCCTCCCTGACATATGTACGCTTACTTATTTATGATTCAAAATAAGAGCTTCCTGTCCTCAAACACTTCTATATCCTATCTATATCCTTTATCTATATATAACGTCTTTCACATGCATCCAATACGTGTTTTTTTTTCGTGAAGCAATACATGAAGCACAGATGAAGATAAGACACGTTTGCAAAGAACACCTATATTTTGACCGACTTACTAACGTCAAGACTTGTCGGTCTTCTTCAGGGTGAATGAAGAAAAACCGTTATACACAAACTTCTACTTCGCCACTGAAATTCCATAAATGCGCGCTACGACTATAATTGTAGATAATCGTAACAATTCAAACATAAACAACATCTGCGTCTGCCAAAAGATAACACACGCGAGTGCCAAAAGTAACATGCGCAATAAGTGTCCAAATAAGGGAAAATAGCAGACAAATTACCCAGTTAACTATAGAATAAGTAATTCTGTACTAGAAACAGAATGCTACTTTCTCGTATGTTCCCTCTATTCTGGCTAAAAAGGAAATCACTCTTATTAAGCTCATCCGGTTTCAAGGATCGTAGACGATATGCCCGTTGCCCTTCCTTTGCAAGCAGATCGTCTTTTGCATTAACTTTAGCTATAAATTTTATACTATTATACGGTGACTATTCCGCAGAGAGAACAACCCGTCTTTTCAACTATAAGTATTTTGTTGGGTAAAAGATACAATTTGGTACAAAGGCTTGAGCGAAAAACGTTAAGCCTATCTCAGTTTTTAGACTTTGTTAAGAATAAGATTATTGTACAAAGAGCTATTTTACAATACCACGTAATGTGCCGTAAAATAATGTTTAACATCAACTTCAAAGTTAGGTCTTTTAAAACCAATTCCACTCTATCTATAAATATTTATACATATAGCTATATTATACATAGACTTGAGGTTTGAATCGAAGGCAACCTATTTTTCTAACTGGACGATTTCTTTAAGAATTTAAAGACCTTATCAGCAAAACTTACGGCAAATTTACTATATGAATCGAATCGGTTGAACCGGCAGCAACATTTTCAGTTTCTCTGTATAATGCGATCTGAGTTCATGTGATCATGAGTTGCGGAAAAAGGCTCCATTCAGTCCTCCGACGGCTGAGAAGTTTATGATGGATGATAGTGCATTGAGCACCAAACCTTGAGTCATAACGTCTTCTTCCCATGTTCACTTCATATAACTTCTATCATAGTTCGTTCTTCTCTTTCCTTAACCTGTAGCGTAGGACATGCGTGATGACGAAGTTCATGCCTTCACGTGGAACTCGTTCTATCTATAAGTGCTACCCTTAATTCATGCAACATACCAAACGTATTTCAGTGAATACGTTTTGATCGACAGTCTCCGTTTTGTTGTCATTCTTTCGTTATACCCTCTAAAGTGTGTGTAATATAAGGAATAATAAATGTAGAAAGAGTTTCAACTTGCATTAAATCCGAAAAATGCTCTTATCATCAAGGATTTGGATGCCCTAACAACACTCGTCAATTGCGGAACTCAACTTGCTGCTACACCCGAAGTTTACACTGAATCACTCTGCTGAAATTAAATCGTCGCATTGAGATTGGTTAACGACACTAGCTATTTAGAGGTTATTGCCGCGATATTGAGTCTTTTTGTTGTGAACTGCCGATATTCCTTGCACGCAATGCTGGAATTTTCTGTTTCGTAAGAACTGTGCGTTTCACGAAAACCTTTTCTATGACCCATGTATTCCGCTCAACTTTCAAAACTTCGAACCAAACTCCTCAGTACACATCGCAACTTCGATGAAATTAGAGTGCAATTTACTAGCTATTTGCCCAATGAATTATCCCATACGGTTAACTAGAGTGCTGCAACCTACCCTGCGAGAAGAGTCTCCTATGATCTTCCTAGACAAATCGGGAAGAGAATGTCTAGGAAGATCGAAGGAGATTCTGCTTACAGGATAGCTGCAGCCTCAAATTCCTGTGAAAACTCAGCGCTCGTATTTTATTCGTTGAAAAACCGCATTAGAAAAATGCCTGTTATTTATCTTCTGATAAATAGGCACTTATAAGGCAAACATTTTGGGGCTTATATGGATACTGCTAGCAAACAAGAATATCGTGTAGTTAAATGCTCTAACCCAGACAAAGCGAAAGACGAAATATTATGAATTGAAGAAGGTAGTAAAATTAACCAACATAGACTCTCAACAGTTTGTTATTTATATAAAAGCCGTGTAGGAAGCAACAGGAACTAGCGGCGAGTAGTACTTGTGTGGGTTTGGGCTTCCGTCGATAACTGTCGCTTTTGTCGCCGTTGCATAAATGCGCAAAGTTACTGAGTTCCGTTAACAATAGTGGTGCTACATATTTCAGCACAGGAAGATAGTTCGTAACTTGAAGCCCAAACTCTTCTATCCTTTAATAACTTCTAACGCACTGTGCTACTGAGTAAACAGCACAAGTCCATGAATCCTTGAACCCTATTGCCTAGATTCTAATTCATTTCTTTGCGGTTGGCACAAGTGCAAGCCAACAGTACTCTGCGCAATCTTAAAATATTCGAATTCATTAAAGCCCGACTAAATAGTTCTTATCGATGTTAGTGACAACTGTACTAGTACCAAGACGAATCTTAGGTACAGCGGTCTGTCTAAAATTAACAGCCAGCTGCACCGGGAACTAATAACAGACTCTTAGAAAAGAAATGAAATCAGACCGAATACGTAGTCGACACTGGCGATCCAGGATTGCCTACCGATGGCGTGAAGGAAAATATCGATCATATCCGATCGTCATTTAATTTCCCCGGATGTTCCAAGGGAGCTCGAAGAATCGTTTCTAAATGAATAGAACTCCTGCATAAAACCTATAACAAACTATTTTTGTCCATATCAGAAGTTTTACTTTTTCCACATTTTTCCAATGTAAAGCGTACATGCACAAGTGTCTGTCTTATTGAGTAAAGTATTGCATACCAAGTTTTACAGTTGTACATCGTCAACTGCGCGGCAGGAACAATTGACAAAGTTTCCGAGAATATAAAATGACTTGATTTTAACGACACAGTCCATTACAGGGAAGATGAATCACGGGACTGCACCCTACAGAAGAAGAAACTCCTTTTATAATAGAAATAAATACGTAAAACAGCAAAACAACTTCCCATTCGTTTTATATAAAAACCATTCAAAATGCTGTCAACCGTCAAACGTTTCGGAAAGCAACACGAGCTACTAGACTTCAACTCAGAGGAATTCAACCACAGAAAAGAGAAAAGGTATGCAATGAAAATTCTATATTTCTCCTATTTATCATAAAGTTATCAGATAATATAGTAAAAGAGGGACCAAGTACCACACTAAAGGTTCTCATACACTTAGGCAATAAGCTTACAAGTCAAAAACGAACGATAAGATGCCACTATATGTTTTAATCTAATTTATAGATTTTTTGTCATCGGCACTACGGTGACTAGAAAAAATTAAAGAAGTCATACAGTGACAGACTGACACATACAAAAGCCTGAAATTTGAATGAAATATCATATACGTACAATTGGCTCTTTTGATTCATAAACCGTTCCCCACGAAACATTACGTCAACGAATTTTCAAACTGTTTTTTATCTTTCGCTTTTCAAACTAGAAACTACCATGGATTCATGCAAGATCCTACTCGCAGCAATATATGTTATTACACTGAGCAAAGTGGCTCGTTCAGCTCCCTTGAATTCACCACCAAACACAATAGACATACTCATCAGTCTTGGTCTTTCACCGAAACTCACTAACGCCACTGAAGAGGTAAGGAACGCTATGATTTTCCAAAGCAAGTTTTATCCCTTTTGCTCTGAGAGAGCCATAACCTAATATTTACGTGATTATTCTTTTTTTGCAAACTCTTATTTTTACAGATGAAAAGCGTCTACCCATTCATAGCCTCTTCTAATCTCCAAAGCACGAGCTTACTTTTTGGACCTGTTGTAACACCAGCATGCTCTCCAAATCTGGTTTGAAACTTTTAGTGCAATTTTGTCTCATTAACAAATTGACGTCAGCCTTTCATGCGTCTGATAGGACAGACGCCTTAAAAACTGACATCAATTTGTTTTTTACGATAACAGATTGTCAAATTGTCCGGCCGCTCTCGTTCCGTGACGTATCGCATAAATTATAAATCCATGTGTCTATCCGCTTATTGACAATAAAAATTAGCCAATGAGCGCGCGAGAATTTTTGCAGTTATCGTAAAAAAACCTTTTGACTCTCCCCGACTAACGACGGTGTACCATCCTGAAGAAAATCTGATATGTATGTATTTTTTTTTTTGCCAGTATATGTTTTATGTATGTAATGACTCCGTGTTACAAATAAGCGTTCCATCTTTTGACCCCAGCTTTAATTAAAATATTTTTACAACGGCTCAAATTGAATACAAAATTTTTTATGACTAAAGAAGTCTATAACTCTAGTATTCCCAGTGTTTATCTGTAATAACTAGCCTCCTGCCTTCCCAAAGTGGTAACCAAAAGTAACAACAATAAAAGCAAATGACACACTCGAACACCAACCCACGGTCTGGCCAGTACCTAACGCATGCACACAGCCATATTACCCGGGCAGTGGCAGCCATGGACAGCTGTTTCGGCCTTGTTAGGCCTCATCAGCATGGCATAGCCGTCGGGCAGAAAATAGGACTGCAAGCCCTATGGAAGTGCGGAGGGGGATAGAATATTAAAACAAAGTTTTTTCTTCGTACTGCTTGTATTTATTGTTACTGTTGCTTAGCTGTTGTTAACTTTGAACAATTGAGCTTTTGTATTCAACTGTAAACAACAACTAATAAACTGATAACTAGATTAGCCGGAATATGTCAATGTTAATAAAAATGATTATGAAGATAAACTAACTGTCAGAACTTGCGTGCCTGTAAGTCACAGCCAAACCGAAAAAAGTCCCTCAAGTTTGATGACACTACTGTTTCTATCCGCAGACTTTGAAAGACAAACTTTCTGTCCCGTACATGAAGCTGTCTTACTTTGTCAGTCCACTGTACATGGCGTACTCTTATGAAGAAATTCAGGGACCTCGACACAGTCAGCTTGCTCAATTGCTTGACGATACGAGCTTTTATCTCAACAGTACATTTTCAACTCTAAGACGTAAGGTTAGTCACTAAAGGGTTTTTATTGGCTCCTGTGATAAAATTAATTTAACATGTGCATTGTTTTAGCTTGCCTCTTCAGTTTAGCAATACAATCTAAAGCTTCTGGCTAAGAGGATGCAGAAGTTTGCAGAGTAAAGTGGTCTGCGAACAAGACGCTTTTTTTGTTAAGCCATTTACATGTGCTTGAGAAAGAAAAAATACATTCTAGAACAAATAGAGTTTGTCTTTGTTGCTTTGCCGTTGGTGCAACTCCAAACTTCAACACTGCATGAGACTGACAGATTCAATTTAATTTTCAAATTATAAAAAAAGAACAAATTACTACAGGAGATATTGTCACCTTTCTTTCAAATTTCAGATCATGCAAAACAAGTTTCCCCTACCCACCAGTTACAATGTGTCAGAAGCAGTTCTCGACCAGAACACTCGTGGATATCTACAAAAACTTGTTGATGACAAAATAGTGGTAAGTAGTACTTTTTGCCATAAATAATACCAATGGGAACAAGAAACACACACAACGAGTTTTCTTCAGTTTGGAAAAAATAACTAAGAAAAGAGACTTTGAACATGAGCAGAATGTCGAAATTCTAAGGTGAAGCGGAGAGTATATAAGACTAAATGAAACTCTTTGCTATTGCGATTGATTATGTTGTTGATGATATGGTGCTTGCAGCCTTTGTTGCATTGCAATTGATAAATGTGACATCTCAATCTCTAATAAGTATTTTTAAAATATAGATAGGACCCTTTCGCGCGCTCTGATTGGTCAAAAACCTATGTTTTATCAGAGTATAAAACATAGAAAAAGAGCGTAAAATCTATATTCTAAAGCAAATGAAGAAGCCTAAGCCGTGTCTTACACTGTGATAAAACACTCCGGTCATTTGAGAACACTCGAGAAATGTAGAAAAACACTCGCCTGCGGCTCGTGTTTTCTACATATCCCTCGTGTTCTCAAATGACCATCGTGTTTTATCACAGTGTAATACACGGCTTAGGCTTCTTTATTTGTTAAATTATGCACTTTTATACCCCTATCCAACCTATGGTTGCGTACTGTGGAGTAATAATTACGAAGCGTCATTATAATAATTGGTGAGACTTCAAAACAAAGTTGTTAGAATTATCAACAATGTGCCGATTCGTGATCATATTACTCCCCATTATGTAAACCTTGGACTCTCAGTTAATTTTCCTGACACAAATTGTTAAAATATATGCGTGTCAACTCTCTTATGATCACCTAATTGATAAAAAGTCGTCAAATCTTATCCTGTCTCTAGTATCTGAGTAACATAATTATGCTACTCGAAGTGCGTGCCTACAACACCTAACTACCAAATCTTAGAATACATCTAAGAAAATTTATACCAAACTGTTATAGGATGCTATTATTGGAATGATATTCTTTTATCTATACGCAATGAGCCAACCAGAAATCGTTTTAAAAAAGCACTTTACCGGTTTTATTTTGCTCAGTATTAATAATTCCAACATTATATATTAATTTCCTATGTGTTTAATCTTTCCTGCCTTATACTAGTTTTCTTTTCATCCTAAAATACATGTATTTAATTAAAGGGCATACAATTACCGTATTTACTCGAATAAGCGCCGCCCTCGAATAAGCGCTACATCTGTGACAAAAAAGTTAATAAGCGCCGCACTCCCGATGCGGGGCTTATTCGAGGGATTCCGTATAACCAGGAAAAACACTATAAACGACAAAGGAGTTCGCTCTCACCGCTGATATTTTCGTTCTCGTTATCATGAAACTCTCGCTTTTTTTTTCACCGCGTGAATTTCTCTCGTAATTCTAGATTAATATCAGTTAAGCATCAGTCCATAGGAAAATTAACAGATAAAAAGTGTACCGTTGAATAAAAATATAGAAAAGGCAAATTTGTCTGGTACAATTTTTAAATAAGCGCCGCCCTCGAACTAAGCGCCGCACTTGTGGCGCGAAAAATTAAATAAGCGCCGCGGTGCTTATTCGAGTAAATACGGTAGTTTACTCAGTATTTTGCCCTTTGCACTTCTTTTTCACTGCATCTATTTTGTAAAATATATGGTTGTCATGTTTGTTAAGTGGAAAAATAAAAAAATACCAATACCAATACACATGTCCTCACTTCACCCTGAAATAGAACTACTGATAAGGTAAACACTGATGTCACTTTTTTATTTTATAGACCCTGGTAATCACTGATGATGTGGTGAGGATCTATCGAAACTACGTCATCCTCTACTCACTACGTGACGCACTTAGCCAGGTGTACGACTGTGTGACAAGCATCTAATCTGTCCAACAAGAAGCAATTTGTAATATGTACTATGTAAGACCGATATTGGCATATGACAGGAAAGTTACATGATTTTTTTTTTCGACGAAAGAGCTTATGCTTAAAGTCAGATTACAAGGAAAAACTTAAAATACTATTTATAAAAATTATTTAAGATTAAGTGTAAAATAAGCAAGTACCGATACATTTGTTAATCAACTGAAAGAAGAAATGGGAAAACAAACCAGCCATGTTTTGAAATTTAGTTACTAAGAGAGGTTAGATTCCAAGTTTTGGGGAACATTGTGATCTCACTTTATGATGGAAAAAATGTACTATTTTACTGAATGACATTAACATCATCAGCTGGTCTATTGGTGTTGAATTTCTCAAGGCTTTCACGTTTTCCCTCCTGTCTTCTTTCATAATTCGATTGAGAGATTTTAGACAATAAACAGTGCGTACGATTTAAGTTCTTTATCAAGCTTCCCTCATAGAGGAAATCAAATCCATATTGAGATTACTACTTGTTACTGATCAGGTCAGTGTATATGTTAATCTGTTACAGATTTCCTTCTTATAATCATTTATTGTAGGCGTATTGTTGTTAAATTAACAATAAAGCGTTTGAAAATGAGGTGAATCAGTGATGATGTCTATTTTTGTACAGCCTAGAAGTGTACATGTTATTTCTTAACTTCTAAAAAAGACCTCAACTGGACGAAGTACAGTTCTACAATTTTAGAGGGACTTTCCACCCCGCTCTGATTCTCTTTCATTTCTTCCTTTTCCCAGGCTTTCTGCCTCTTCTTTCTTGAAAGGGGGTGTGATTGCGCTCTAATTAGCTTCGCTACAGTGCCTCATGAAAATTCCGTACGCTTCTGCGATAAGTGGGCAAAGGAACTTTCCCCCCGCCCTGCTTCTCTTTCATTTACCCCTTCCCCTCCATGGTCTTCTGCCTCTTCTATCTGGGAGGGGAGTGATCGCTGTTTAATTATCTTAGTCATTGTGCCTTAGTGGACTGCAACCATGAAAATTCCGTGTGGCTGTGTTACGAGTGTAAACATTGAATCAATATTGGCTGTACTGTGAAAGAGACCAATGAGTTTTCTTTATAGGAAAACGTTACTGATTGCTAACGTTCGCCGGTTAGAAGAGTAAAAATCGTATACTTTATCATAATAGCAAACATTTTGAGTTTCTTCCATTTAAATAATAAAGATTGCTCCCCTTACTGAGGAGGGGTGATACTGCTTTGGTCTTCGTTCCAAAAGTAAGCGACACCAGAGTTTGCGTTGCATCACTAAACATTAGATTTGCTTGCCCCTGTGAACTGCAGTTTTCCTGCAAACACCGAGGAGACGTTTGGCGGAATTCCAAAGTGTACTGGTTATGTGCACCCTCGCCTATGATTCGCTCATGTGGATTCCTCCTAACTTCCTCTCTTTCCTTTTACATCATTCTTTATAAAGTGTGATCATTTAACACAAGTTAATTGGTCGTTTTAGTTCCCCATGCATCAGGCTATATAAATAGGTTCTGACGTATAATGATATAAGAAGATAGCCTTTTAACCTTTAAATTAAGACGATGATTATAAAAGCTGTAAGCTTGTGGGATCGTGAAAGGAAGATCTATTGCTAAAAAAGATAAAAAATGCATATCAAAAATACAGCAAATTGAAAAACTGTCAATATTTCATGAATCGAATCGAGGCGGATAAAAAGGTTACAACTAGGGAAGTTATTCTACAAATTAAAGTAGTAGCGGGAACTGACATAACATTAAAATCGAAATTTTTAAAAGTGTCTCAGGAGTTTAGCTTCTGGCCACTTCATTTGAGGCATATATCATTAACCATTAAGTCAGTTTGCACGCTAGTCAGCCTGTTCCAAAGCACGGACCCTCTATTTGCTCCGGTGTCTTTCATGTAGCGGGTGAAAGGTCCAAGATCACGCTTCTTAGCTATAGAGTCATTCAGGATTGCAGGTTATCCATCGCTGTGTATACTTAAAAACGGCAATTTTATTCTGAACCATACTGTAATGGCAATGACTGGTTGACTTTTGTACACGTTCTAAAATTTTGACTAATATCATGATATTTCTTGTATTTTGGCAGCACAGCAGTGTACTACTTCAAGAAATCTAACATTTTTAGCACGCATCCCACATAACAAGACTATTGTAGGATGACCTTGAATAAAAAATACAATGCATTTATGTGTCTGAGTAAATTAGATACTTGATGTAATTACTCGAATACTTCTCGTAATAGCGTCCGGTCTTGTAAACACGCGCGCTGTTACCTCTTTCGTTAAAAATGTTTAAACTAATG
Source organism: Platygyra sinensis (assembly GCA_019787425.1). Taxonomy (NCBI): domain Eukaryota; kingdom Metazoa; phylum Cnidaria; class Anthozoa; order Scleractinia; family Merulinidae; genus Platygyra; species Platygyra sinensis. Next base: position 62,295 of record JAHPZR010037212.1, read on the forward strand.
AACATTTAGAGAACCTGACTAAACAACACCAGCTCCGAAATGAAATGCTACATTAAATCTGGGATAAAAGAAAAATAATACAATAGCGCTAATAGATTTCTACTTAAAGTAGCACAGTCACTGTTGAACGGTTTGAAAAGTGTAGCCTAAATTTTTCAATTTCGTTGTTTGCAATCGGTGTCAATCTTCTCCACTTTATGGTTTAT
>JAHPZR010037212.1:65000-68019 GCA_019787425.1 Platygyra sinensis
CTAATGCAGATATTTTCAAACGGTAAACGGCGTTTTGATTCTTTCGTGGAATTGTATGTGATACACCTAAAATATCAAGGGGTAAAAATTTGATCATAGTACCACTTTTAATTAAAGAAGCTTCAAAGGCCACGCGCACGGAATATCAAAACAGTGCAAGCATATCTGTCTGGAAGAAATGTGTTTGTTTCTGCGCCAACCGGAGCTGGGAAAAGTTCGACTTTTGAGCTTGCTAGAATCTTCCGAACTACGGTCTCTTTTGTGTCTGCGCAATTTCGGCACAAAATGCTTGTCAAAAGTGAACCTTCAGCCGCTGAACCTTCGCCACTGTCTCCTTTCCGGCGATCAAATTCAAACAAGCTGTCAATTTTCGTTTCAAATCTTTCTTCGTAATAACTTACGTACAGAGTAAACAAATTTGCTCTTTCGATCAACGCAGGAGAAACACACACGTTCGATTACTTTGGTCGATTGGAGCGGAACCGATTCTTTCCGCTATTCAATCAAGGACTTCCAAATGTTATCTGAGACACCAGTTGCAAGTCACGCCACTCCTCGTTTTTGGCGCGAAACGCAAATGAAAAGCCTTAAAGCGAGACAAGTCGACCTCTCGCGACTTTGTCGCTGGCTCGGCCGCTTCGCGACCAAACACAACGGCCGCTTCGCGGCCTAACATATGCTACCCTGAAATTCATGAGGTCGACTTGTGGCAAGTCTATTGAACGTTGAACCAATAATTACGATTCATTCAGCCTTGTAGCCAATCTTCGGTTAAACTTTATTTCTTGCCCGCTAGCCGGTTTTTGTTTGTTGTTGTTGTTACTGTTAGTAGACCGGAAAAATAGTAATAGGACATGCATGAGTACACAACGCGTGTTACGACGGGGATGTTACTGAACAGAGTAACGAAGTAACGAGAAACCGAGTAACGGGTAAAAATTTCAAAGGGTACAAAAATTTCAAAATCTCTTAAAATGCGTTAAATCGGTTGAAACAGTAAAAATTTAAAGAAGCATGCTTGCCAAGGTATGGAAAGGCATTTCGCTTTGTTTTTGAGTCATGTAACATCCACCTATATCATTCCATGTATACATGATAACATGATAACACGCCATAGAAGAAAGGACACTGATAGTATAGTCAGAATATATTTTTTCCTTCGTTCGCCAGTCTTCAAAATTATTCGCAGATTTTCAGATTTTTTACTCTTATGCACTGTTTACAAAAATAACAGAAATAACATCACTTAAAAAAGAGAAAAGAAAGTTTAAATCTCTAAGATTTAAGGCCAATGCCCAAGACTATTGCGGCCCGAATAGCCCTTTTCACGGTTAATTTTTTCTCATTTGCATTACAATGTAATTAATCAACGTGAATGCGAGGCAATTTCGGGCTAAGAGTGCGAAATAGCCCGAAATAGGCCCTTTGCAGTTTACGATCACATGGTACAAAAACCGCCATGCTGGAGAGCAAACTGCCCACTGGGACAACCAAAACAAAGCAACTTAACTTAATATTCTTTTGTTTTGGTTGTCCCAGTGGGCAGTTTGCTCTCCAGCATGGCGGTTTTTGTACCATGTGATCGTTAACTGCAAAGGGCCTATTGCCTCGCATACATGCTAGATTTTATTGCAGTGCAAATGAAGAAAGCTAACCGTGAAAAGGGCTATTGATCCTTAAATTAATTAAAATCATCTTCGTCAGGGCGTGGAAGGAAATGTATCACCTGACGATCGCAGTGGTCGAACTGAACTTAGTTCCGTCTTCAGAGCAGACATTCACTTACGATAATCACGAAAATTAAACTGAGTGTGAAACATGAATAAAAGTTAGCTCGAGACTCTGTCGTTTCAACACAGCAAACTTTGTGGATACGTTGCTATTAAATCGTGAAGTGAAATTTGTGTGAAGTTTTCTCTGTTGACATTGCTGTCTGTGAATTCTTTTACGAGTCGATGCAATATAAGATCTCATTTTGACAACGGTAAAGATAACCCTGAAGCAATATAATCTGTCCACAGGATCAATTTGACGTCATTAAAGGCCTTTTGCAACAAACGATCACATAGTACAAAATCCGCCATGCTGGAGGGCAAGCTCATTATTATTCCGGCACTGGGACTTTAAAACAAAGAGAACTCAACCAGTCAAGCGTGACTGGCCTTTGTTTTCGTGTCCCACTGCGGGAATAATAATGAGCTTGCCCTCCAGCATGGCGGATTTTGTACCATGTGATTGTTTCTTGCAAAAGGCCTATTGCTGGGTAAACATATTATGAAAAGACAATTTAAAGAACACAACTACAGGACATTGATAGTCTCAGTCGGTCAACTTCCCTTGGTAGTTTAAGGGCAATTCTAAATTGCAGACACGGGAAAAAGTAGCTTCAACGGATAATTGTAGTTTTATTTCCGCACGTTCTTTCATTTACCACCCTTCTACGTGTAACCTCCGCGTGCAGTGTCTCAGACATTGTTAATAGATCAGTATAGCATGCTCTTGTCTTTTCAAATAACAATCAAGGTCAAACATTCACTTAAATATAGTTTCCAGTGAGATTAACTTCATATGAATCACATGTATACCCAGAAGGGAAATATTCACTCTTTAGATTGCTTATACCTCCCGATAATCAACGCCGGTGGTAACATTTTTCAACCTTGATACCTTTTAAGGCTATTTACAAATTAAGGCAACAAAGACTTACTATCGTTTATTGCACAAGAATTTCTGTCGTATTTGACAGCAATGGTCCAGGACTGAAGCTTACTCAAACAATTTACAAGACTCAAAGCAGCTTTTTAGTTTATGTAAAACCCGTCTAGAAAGGGCGATCTACGAGCCGCGAGTATTACCGTCAGTACAAATGACGTGCTTCCGTTGATAACTGCTGCTACTGGTGCCCCTGCATAAAAACTCAATTGAGTTCCGTTAACAATAGTAATCGTACATATTTCCGCACAAGAAAATCGTTTGTGAAGCTGTTTTGTAAACACACCCTAACTCTTTTATCCGGTAA
>JAHPZR010037213.1:0-12421 GCA_019787425.1 Platygyra sinensis
TGTCTGGCATGAAGTTTGGACGGAATTGCCTTCGGTAAATGTTCAATTTCCTTGCAAACATTTGTCCACAAGTAATTCCAGCCAGCCAAATCCCAGAAGAAACTATCACTACTGAGTGGGAATGTTTCTTGCAGAAATTGGATTTTCAACCTGAAATGTTCGAATGAATCCTGGACTACCAGACCAGGACGTGAAACGTGATAACAATGTGTAGGCTTACTCTAAATCGTCTAGTGCGTTCGGATCCTCACGTAAGAAATCTCTGAAAAGGATACTTGGATCGAAAATGAAACTGGACCTAGCAAGGGCTAGGGCAAAGGAAGAAGCTGAAGCTGCGCCAGCGGCATACGAACAAAAACAAAGAATATAACTTAGATGTCCAGAAGAGGAAGCATCATTAGCGAACTAGAACGGACGATTGAAACGAAATACAATGAAGAGGGAGGTCTGACACTTGGCTTGCTAGTCCTTTGGATGCTACCACGTTTCTAGTTGATAGCAGATCACAATCTACTCCGTTCACTTCTGAGAAAATTGATGCCAGTGGATCTAACACCAACCCAGATGCCACTTCCGCTATAGGTAAGGAGACCATGTCTTCAACTGAACCCTTGTACAGAAGAGTCAATCACTCCTGTGTCTGGAATTTTGATGTCTCGGGACAACATGAATTGAAAACTCAACCGAAGTCGTCCTTTTCAGCGATAGAATCTAATCCCGTAAGATCACAGATGGGTACTTGTAGCGACCATGAACCTGTTGCAGCAATGTGGAAGGCTCAAATGCTAAATGGAATGCAGCCGATACGGTAGGTGGCAATCCAGAGGATTTCAATTTTCCGTGATCGAATTCGTACGCACCTCGAAAGTCGTTTGCTTGCTGATGCCCAGCGCGTTGAATATGTCCCTACGTTTGTTACCGGAGAAGCTTTGGAAGTGGTAAATCGTTAGTTGTCTACCTACTGATCTGATCATCAAATGGCAAAACGAAAACTGAAGGATATTGCTGCCATTGTGTTCGGAGGTCAAATGTTGAAGCCAGAGAATAACAAACCCAAAGTGCCTCCCAAGCCTCCAACAAGGAATCCTACAATTGATGCCACGGACCTCGAAATTAAACCTCCTTCCCCTGGCCCGAGAAACTGTGGAATCTCCAAGTCTTAGCATCGTAAACATCATTAAGATGTGTAAACATATGGCTGTTTGCAGACATTATGCGGCCTCCTGTTGATTTTGTTTCAACTGGAGCGTTAAAAGGCCTGTGCACGGTTCTGCTTAGTGCCCCGAACCACACGCATGTTCAAAATGCCCTGGTCTTCTACATACTGGTAAAACTCAGGATGGCCGTCGTGCTAACCAATCGAACAGTAAGGAATTCAACGAAAAAGATGACAAGCCTCCAACCACCCCCCACATGCCAGTAGTCTCGGGGTAGTGAATAGAAGCCAAACTGCAAGTACTAATTCAGACAAACCTGAACCAACACCCATATCGCCTGCCGGTTTGTCTACCACAGAAACACAAGTTTTGTCGAACTTTGTAACTGCCATTATCACTGCAGCAAATGCATGCATGGTGATGCTGCCTACGCCTTTCTAGATAGTGGCTGTACAGATACCCTCATCGACCGTGGCGTAGTTGAACATCTTGGTATACAAGGAATGCTTAAGCAGGTTGGAATTAATACAATCACGAACACTGGCAAGTTTTTAGAATCCAGTCAAGTGTCCTTTACCTTGAGTTCCCTGGAGAGGTTTGGGCAAAGTATTGAGGTTTCCGAGGCCTATGTTCTATTTGACCTTAACCAGTCACAGCGCGCCTTGCCAGAGCAAGTTGATGTTTACAATCACCCTCACCTGTGTAACATTCTTCTTGGAAACATCTCCCATGCACACATACAAAAAGAAGCTCGAATTGCTGAAGATGCAAGGAAAGGACTTTATGGCTGTCGTTACCACCTTGTATCCCCTTAGTTGGTGTATTTGCGGTCGCTATGGTGAAAGAAAGATGAAATATTCTGGACACTTGAAGATTATGTAGCACTTTAGTCAGGAGAGAAGCCCCTCTCGGTTGAAGACAAGAAAGCGATGCACATAATTGAATACACCACAAGTCTTGTGGATGGACGTTATGAAGTGGGCATGCTTTGGAAGAAGGATAGGCATCAGTTTCCAGATACTCCTGTCATGGACAGGCAGCGTTTAGAGTCCCTGAGACGTCGCCTGACAAAGTCGGGGAATGAGGAGATGGCCGTCAAGTATCGTGAAGTAATGAACAGTTATATCAGTAGTGGAGTTGCTCACAAGCTGTCCGAGAACGAGTTAGCTAAGAAATCCAGTACCCATTGGTATCTCCTACATCACCCAGTAATTTCCCCCACCAAGCCCGGAAATGTGCGTATTGTTTTTGATGCGGTAACCGAGTACTAAGAGACCTCGCTTAACAAGCATTTTGTTGGGCGGGCCAGACATGAGAAACCGTTTAGTCGGTGTCCTCCTACGTTTTCGCCAAGGTACGATCGGTATTGTCCCAGACATTGGAGGAAATTTCCACCACATCTGTGTACGTGAAGAAGACCAGGATTCATTGAAGTTTCTATGGTGCACCCTAATGTGTTGTTAATTTAGGTTTTTTTATCAGTTTTTACCATAGACGTAGATCAATTCGAGACAAAACAAATGTCACAAATAGTGGAAATGTCTGTAATTCGAAAGTTGTTCGCAATCATGAGATGGCCCGGATTATAGCGTTGCGCCCAAAAAGCTCCCTGCGAACTGTCCCCAACAGTACTACAGGGTAGATATAAGCCTGTTTCGGTGCTGCTCGCCCCAGTAAAAAACGTAGAAGCAACAGGGTGATTTGTTAGTCCACTGACTGCCATCCAAATGCAGTAGCGTACCACTGCCATAGCCTGGGTTTGAATTGTAGTAGCTTTCTCTTAGACCAGTTGCTCTTCACCTAGTTAGCAGGACTGATCTACTTGACAGTTAAATCCATGGTAGGGACTTGGCCTGCTGAATAGCCGTTGTCGCTTGTTACCACAACCGACGGGGCCTCAGCTCAAGTTGTACCGCGTCATGAAAGTATAAACTCTTGTACTGGAGGGTCTCTAGAGTTGAGAGCTTCAGTGGCATTTACCCGTGCAAGCGCTGCAGTTACAACATCTTGGGTTCTTAATTCTTCTTCCACTGCTACTGCTGATTCCACTGACTCTTTTTATTAAAATAATTATAAGCTCAAAGGTTTCGAGCGAAGTACCTAAATTTTAGACATGTTTGGGTTTACTGACCGAATAACAAAACTACATTCAAGGAAAGATGCATGTGAGCCGTTCTCGGTTGTTGGATACTGAGCAATCAATGATCACGAGACTAGCACAAGACAAACTACAAATGACAATTTAAATGGATATACCTGAAAGCATTTCAGCTGGCACATGAGCGGTAGTAGTAAGTACTCGCGATCTGAAAGTTGATCGGCTTACATTGCTTGAAAATTAAAACGTCGAAGGGTAAGAGTAAACTCTTCTTCATAAGATCAGAGTTTGAGAAGAGGTGGGTTAGTAATATTGTTTTCATGCAAAAAGAAATACTCGGTTTTGGTGAAGGCAAGGTTTCTACGAACACAAATGAAAATTGAATCTCGATATTTTTCTCGACGAGCCCTTCGGAACACAAGATTCGTAGCAAGCAGACCTCAGTTTCCGTTCTGAACAGTTATTTTAGAAGTGTTTATTTTTTTTACGCATTTTGTTCTGTAGATAAAAGACAACGGATGGTCACTCCCTGGATATCCCACGATTTCGGAAGCAAAGCTCGATGAGCTGACTCGTGTTTACCTGAATGCTCTGGTCCGTAGGAATCTGGTGGTAAGTTATGCGCAGAAGTACTTAGTTTAAGCACAAAAATATAGTTGCGCAGCTAACAGTAGCAAATAGCAGAGGTAATCAAAAAAGACCCAGTGTTATAATGTATTGAAGAAAGTAACAAAAAATTGATCTTTCATGTAAATATTTTTTTTTAATTTAGTTATTGGCAATCTCGTTTCCAGGGTCTCTCCTCTCTCGCTCCGGGAGGGCGGGAAGATGAGAGACCCTGGGAGCAAGGCTGCAGTCAACGAAAAACCTCAGGTACTGACTGACTGGTTGACTGGTTGAGAATGCACTTGATGCTAATCTCCTGAATTTAAAATACACGAATTTAACACGTTTTTCCTTTCTTTTCTTGTATATAGACTTTTACGATCACAAATGATGTGGTGAAGAGATTCCGCAACTACGTCATTATTTACATGCTTCATGACGTCATCAAAGAAATTGATCCTTGTTTTTAGCTGGCGCGAAAGCTAGCGAGACTGGCAGATGCTTTCGTCACGATTAAATGAGTGCCAGTAACCTATCTTCACTTACTGTAACAAATACCATAGACTGTGTTGTTGTTTACTTATAATCCGTTTTTTACAAGGAAGCAATACGTAGCCGGAAAAAAGTGCAGTTTGGACAATAAGTAAAGATGTTCCTTGCTGTCGTTATTAGTCAGTAGCTTTTTACTTTTCATTTTATCAGCAAACCACGATGAAAGAGACTTGGTATTTCACTGATCACTGAAACAGTAGAGCTTTAGGACTTGAGATGACAGCAATTCACAGTTTTCGACACGAAACTTTCTAAGTCATGGCTAAAAAAAACTGTGTGGTCAGTTGAGCCGACCGAACCTTAAAATAGGTTGCATACTGCATCATTGATTTTTAACAAACACTAACTACAACACGATATTGATCGGCGTGTATAATGCCTTCTTTGGGTATTGACAAAGAGCTCTCGCTCGCTTAAGTACTTCTTTGAATGTTCCGCTTTTCTTAGGGAAGGAGCATGGCTAGAACAGTTAACTTTCTGAAGAAAGATTAAAAATAGCTTTTTCTTTTTCATAAAGTGAGGTGTACTAGTGACGTGTGACTGAGAGTTCCTAGGTACAGAAGCGTAACACCATTGAGCGGTACATATTCATCAATTAATCATTGTAGAAAGAAACATATATCCGTACATGTACATGATTTTCCTAAACATTTGATTTTCATTGGCCGAGAGTCCCCCACGTGACCTGCCAATAACTGCTTCCAAATAACGGTCTGCTCATACGTAGCACCGCCTAAATGGATTGTTGTCTTTCGCTTGATGTACGATCTATGGGCAGACGAATGTTTGACGGTTTTAACAGCCGCCATGATCAGAGGAAGAAATCGACGTTGATGAACAGTAGCTCGATCACCACATGCCTGGTCAGCCTGGGGCGGATCTAGGGGTGGTTCGGATGGTTCGGTCGAACCCCCTAAACTGAACGTAAAAACGTATAACAAACGTGTGGTTAAAGAAAAAGTGAACCAACTCAGCACAAAAACGGAGGTGACTTTAGAGCAATTAAACCACTTCAAATTGCCCCTGAAAACGCTGGAAATCGCATTTCAGAGGCCCTAAAATTAAAAATTTTCCGGGGGAGCATGCCCCCGGACCCCCCTAGGGGCTACCGCCTTCGGCGGCCGTTTATCCGAACTCCTTCGTCAAATCCTGGATCCGCCCCAGTTCCCCGTCTGGTACAGTCGTAGTTTGATCTTCACTACTACGACGTGACAGTAATAGGAGACTTTTTTTCGCCAGCAGCTTCAAGTTATAAAAATTTTCTCAACCGCATTTTCAACCTCCTTGGACATTTATGTCCAGGATTGAACGCAAGTATTGTTTAAATAGTATTTCATATTTGACAGGGTTATTTGAAATGTTCATACTTTTTCATATTTGACAGAATTGTGTGTGCTTAGCTGACTTTTTACCAATGAGGACACTTTGTGATGCGTATCATAAGAATTTGAATCTCATTAGCGTTCGATCCGACATATCTGTCCTGGGACACCACATACGACGGCAACCTTCCCGTTTGAGAGACCCATTGCCAACAGAAAAAATTCTTGCGGCAGGATTCTATCGCCTGGGTCATGGGAATTCATATGTAAGCATAGGGCTGTCTTTTAATGGTATTCCGTGCTATCGCCGTAAAAACCTGAAAACCTTGAAATGGGCCCTTTGCAGTTTACGATCACATGGTACAAAAACCGCCATGCTGGAGAGCAAACTGCCCACTGGGACCTCCAAAACAACCTGGAAAGCAACTTAACTAAATATTCTTTTGTTTTGGAGGTCCCAGTGGGCGGTTTGCTCTCCAGCATGGCGGTTTTTGTACCATGTGATCGTAAACTGCAAAGCTGAAAGGGCCCATTGTGCGGACTTATAATAATAACCACGTCTGTTCATGACGAAAGACCGCGAACTAGAACTGAATTTACCGCGCGTATCGTTTTTAATGTTACGCTGACGAGTGTTGATAGTTACCACTGTGATTCCTGTTGTTTAGGTCGACTTTTCGAAACACGTAGGGGCCAAACCACCCCCCAAATGTTTCACGATTTCTTGGGTAATTCACATTATTTCGCATTACTTCGAAAGTATTGACTTTTTCTACACCAAACTTGGTGAATAAGAAGAAGACAAGTTGCCAATTATTTTTGCATGAAAAATGTCAGGGAATGTTAAATGTGTGACGTCACAATGATGACGTCATGCTTTTCGCCACTTTTGAAGTTTTTAGTATGCGTGTTTTTTAAAATGTGTTGGAAAGAGCACACCAAGGGGAGTTAAAACCTGAAAAAAGTTTGTCGATATCACAAAAATTGAATGAGATATGGTATTTTTATTTTTGAAAAATACCGCTGCAAACTGTGAGTTCCCCGCCTTGAGAAAAATCCCCAAATTCAAACCGTAATTTTGTTCCAGCAAATCCAGCTATGTTGCATATGTGATGTAACATATGTCCATAGCAAGAATAAAAGAAGAAAATGGGAATAAAATTTTCGCTCTAGTATTTTTGCGTTAAAACTAGTTTTGTTACGTCATAAACCTGTGACGCCACCAGTTTTTTAATATCTTCTTAATAAAGCCAAAACTTAAAAATCTAAAACCATACGATTTTTGGCAACATTAAGCTTTCCAGTTTACTAAATTATTAGCCTTCCTAGAAAAAACCTGTAGAAAATAAACCAGAGATTGAATTCATAGAGGGACAGTATGGTTAAGCAAATTCCGGGGGAGGGGGGTCAGCAAAAAAAATATTTAATTTACCATAACTCGAGAAATAAAAGTCGTAGCAAAGAACGGTTTTCAGTATTTTACTCCTCAAGTCAAGGCCTTTCCAATGACAACTTTCACTCTGAGATTTTAAAAAAATTAAAACACGTTTTAGTGACGTCATCGATTATGACGTCATAATCTCACATTTTGACACAACTTCTAAATTAATCTGAACTGGACAACAATCAAAGCTCATTTGTCAAACTTGGTTTAGAAATATATGAAAGAAGCAAATATAGCCTTCATAAAACATTTGGGGAGGGGTTTGGCCCCTACGTGAAATCTTCCTGTCCCACGCAAGCACTAGGGAGTCTTTGATGTTTTGCCAATTCGCGAAGTTTTTGCTAAAGCGGAAAACCTAGGTTCGCACTAGGCAAAGGCCCGCGATAACACATATCCACCCCAAAGTAACCAAATTCTGGCAAAGATTTCCCAAGTGCGACCCATACCTTATGCTGCAAATACTATTCTGCTCATGCGTAACTGAAACCACGCTCTCAGATGAAAGAAGGGAGATCGGTCCCCTGAGCTGTCAGAGATAAAATGTGAAACACTTGTTGATAGAATAATGAAACAATTCTTGAACTCGGTTATCGCAACAGTATTGCGTTTCGCAGATAGCCTTAGCCTTTGCCTTCGGCAAATAATTGATATTCTCGCCACTGACAAATAGTCTTTTTTTGCTTAACCTCGTCTTATAATTCTTAAATTTTTGTGCAAGAAGTAAAAATCACTTCTTAAAGAAAAGAAGGCCCTTCTTTGGAGGCACCAACATGGTCCCGCGGGGGCGTGACTGATGTCCAAAAATCTTACTTAGAACAAAAAGGGCGTGTTTAAAAAACGAAATGGCGTTACGACTCGACTTGGGAGACGGGTGTCTGCGAGGATAACCCTTAATGTTATTGAGAGTTAACCACAGTCGAGTAGGTGATATTTAGTCTAACCGTTGTACCATTTCGCCATCGTGTGTTTTAAACACGCCTACGACAAAAAAATCAACAATGTAACAGAATATAACATTTAAACATCATCAACAGCATAAGTCGTGATAACTTGTTGAACGCTCAGTTTGTCTCCAGCACGCGCCCCTCCCTGACATATGTGCGCTTACTTATTTATGATTCAAAATAAGAGCTTCCTGTCCTCAAACACTTCTATATCTATATCCTATCTATATCCTCTATCTATATATAACGTCTTTCACATGCATCCAATACGGGATTTTTTTTCGTGAAGCAATACATGAAGCACAAATGAAGATAAGACACGTTTGCCAAGGACACCTATATTTTGACCGACTTAGTAAGAATATTAATAATAATAATAATAATAATAATAATAACAATAATAATAATAATAATAATAATAATAATAATAACCATAATAATAATAATAATTATTATTATTATTATTATAATAAATAGGTGCTTATAGGGCGCATTTCTAATGTCAAGACTTGTCGGTCTTCTTCAGGGTGAATGAAGAAAAACCGTTATACACAAACTTCTACTTCGCCACTGAAATTACAAAAATGCGCGCTACGACTATAATTGTAGATAATCGTAACAATTCAAACATAAACAACATCTGCGCCTGCCAAAAGATAACACACGCGAGTGCCAAAAGTAACATGCGCAATAAGTGTCCAAATAAGGGAAAATAGCAGACAAATTACCCAGTTAAGTATAGAATAAGTAATTCTGTATTAGAAACAGAATGTTACTTTCTCGTATGTTCCCTCTATTCTGGCTAAAAAGGAAATCACTCTTATTAAGCTCATCCGGTTTCAAGGATCGTAGACGATATGCCCGTTGCCCTTCCTTTGCAAGCAGATCGTCTTTTGCATTAACTTTATCTATAAATTTTATCCTATTATACGGTGACTCTTCCGCAGAGAGAACAACCCGTCTTTTCAACTATAAGTATTTTGTTGGGTAAAAGATACAATTTGGTACAAAGGCTTGAGCTAAAAACGTTAAGCCTATCTCAGTTTTTAGACTTTGTTAAGAATAAGATCATTGTACAAAGAGCTATTTTACAATCAAAAGGTCAAAAGAACAAGTTTTATTATGTATGGAAACCGTTCTTTCTCTGATAGAAAAATTGTTAATACGATAGATGTAATTAAGTAGTAATCTGGTGCAAGTCTATTTGTTTTGTACAGTGTTTGCAAGAAAAAACTTATTTATTAAAAAAAGTTATCATCCTAACATCTTGAAGTCCATGATGCCCATGACTACAAAAGTGCTTATAGCCGGATAAGGTCATCACCCTCCTTATTGGCAGCAGACATCCTAGAGTGGGCGCGTAAACGGCTCTTGTGGCTGTTGAACCTCAAGCTAAACTTAGTGGTGGTGAAGCCGACATATTGGAAACCACAGACCTTGCAACCAATTAAGTAATGAACATTTCTAGAAATACAATCCAAACTACAATTTATATTATAACTAGTACCTGTGCATATGGGATACTCTGTTTAACCCCCCTTAGATGACATGAAGTATGGAACAAATACTGATCCTTATCAGTTGGCTTAGTATACAAATCAGTCTCAATAACACCATTGTTGTTAATAACCTGTACATCAAGATAATTAATGTCCCGTTCTAACCAGTTCCATGTAAACTTGATGGTGTCATGTAACTGATTTATCCACTGACGCAACTCTAGAAGTCCTTGTTCTTCTGCTGTCCAGATCATGAAAATATTAATGTACCTGAGCCCAAGATAGGGTTTTACTGGAGCTAAATCCAGTAACTGCGGTTGTAGGTCATACATAGATAAATTGGCGTATGAAGGTGCCATCCTTGTACCAATGGCCCTACCACGTAATGTGCCGTAAAATAATGATAAACATCAACTTCAAAGTTAGTATCTTTTAAAACCAATTCCACTCTATCTATAAATATTTATACATATAGCTATATTATACATAGACTTGAGGTTTGAATCGAAGGCAACCTATTTTTCTAACTGGACGATTTCTTTAAGAATTTAAAGACCTTATCAGCAAAACTTACGGCAAATTTACTATATGAATCGAATCGGTTGAACCGGCAGCAACATTTTCAGTTTCTCTGTATAATGCGATCTGAGTTCATGTGATCATGAGTTGCGGAAAAAGGCTCCATTCAGTCCTCCGACGGCTGAGAAGTTTATGATGGATGATAGTGCATTGAGCACCAAACCTTGAGTCATAACGTCTTCTTCCCATGTTCACTTCATATAACTTCTATCATAGTTCGTTCTTCTCTTTCCTTAACCTGTAGCGTAGGACATGCGTGATGACGAAGTTCATGCCTTCACGTGGAACTCGTTCTATCTATAAGTGCTACCCTTAATTCATGCAACATACCAAACGTATTTCAGTGAATACGTTTTGATCGACAGTCTCCGTTTTGTTGTCATTCTTTCGTTATACCCTCTAAAGTGTGTGTAATATAAGGAATAATAAATGTAGAAAGAGTTTCAACTTGCATTAAATCCGAAAAATGCTCTTATCATCAAGGATTTGGATGCCCTAACAACACTCGTCAATTGCGGAACTCAACTTGCTGCTACACCCGAAGTTTACACTGAATCACTCTGCTGAAATTAAATCGTCGCATTGAGATTGGTTAACGACACTAGCTATTTAGAGGTTATTGCCGCGATATTGAGTCTTTTTGTTGTGAACTGCCGATATTCCTTGCACGCAATGCTGGAATTTTCTGTTTCGTAAGAACTGTGCGTTTCACGAAAACCTTTTCTATGACCCATGTATTCCGCTCAACTTTCAAAACTTCGAACCAAACTCCTCAGTACACATCGCAACTTCGATGAAATTAGAGTGCAATTTACTAGCTATTTGCCCAATGAATTATCCCATACGGTTAACTAGAGTGCTGCAACCTACCCTGCGAGAAGAGTCTCCTATGATCTTCCTAGACAAATCGGGAAGAGAATGTCTAGGAAGATCGAAGGAGATTCTGCTTACAGGATAGCTGCAGCCTCAAATTCCTGTGAAAACTCAGCGCTCGTATTTTATTCGTTGAAAAACCGCATTAGAAAAATGCCTGTTATTTATCTTCTGATAAATAGGCACTTATAAGGCAAACATTTTGGGGCTTATATGGATACTGCTAGCAAACAAGAATATCGTGTAGTTAAATGCTCTAACCCAGACAAAGCGAAAGACGAAATATTATGAATTGAAGAAGGTAGTAAAATTAACCAACATAGACTCTCAACAGTTTGTTATTTATATAAAAGCCGTGTAGGAAGCAACAGGAACTAGCGGCGAGTAGTACTTGTGTGGGTTTGGGCTTCCGTCGATAACTGTCGCTTTTGTCGCCGTTGCATAAATGCGCAAAGTTACTGAGTTCCGTTAACAATAGTGGTGCTACATATTTCAGCACAGGTACTAGTTATAATATAAAGTTGTAGTTTGGATTGTATTTCTAGAAATGTTCATTACTTAATTGGTTGCAAGGTCTGTGGTTTCCAATATGTCGGCTTCACCACCACTAAAGTTTAGCTTGAGGTTCAACAGCCACAAGAGCCGTTTACGCGCCCACTCTAGGATGTCTGCTGCCAATAAGGAGGGGTGATGACCTTATCCGGCTATAAGCACTTTTGTAGTCATGGGCATCATGGATCTTCAAGATGTTAGGATGATAACTTTTTTTAATAAATAAGTTTTTTCTTGCAACCACTGTACAAAACAAATAGACTTGCACCAGATTACTACTTAATATTTACATCTATCGTATTAACAATTTTTCTGATCAGAGAAAGAACGGTTTCCATACATAATAAAACTTGTTCTTTTGACCTTTTGATTGTAAAATAGCTCTGTTGGTACAAATGATCTTATTCTTAACAAAGTCTAAAAACTGAGATAGGCTTAACGTTTTATTTAGCTCAAGCCATTTGTACCAAATTGTATCTTTTACCCAACAAAATACTTATAGTTGAAAAGACGGGTTGTTCTCTCTGCGGAAGAGTCACCGTATAATAGGATAAATTTATAGATAAAGTTAATGCAAAAGACGATCTGCTTGCAAAGAAGGGCAACGGGCATATCGTCTACGATCCTTGAAAACCGGATGAGCTTAATAAGAGTGATTTCCTTTTTAGCCAGAATAGGAGGGAACATACGAGAAAGTAACATTCTGTTTCTAATACAGAAATTACTTATTCTATACTTAACTGGGTAATTTGTCTGCTATTTTCCTTATTTGGACACTTATTGCGCATGTTACTT
>JAHPZR010037214.1:2500-18055 GCA_019787425.1 Platygyra sinensis
TCGTTTTTGTTACTAGGAGACGTCCGCCCATTCAGGTTTTTCATTCTGTTAAAAAAGTAATACAGGTCGCTGGACCTCTCTCTATATTCACAACTTAATAACACGCTAAAAGTCAGTACTTACTCGCAAGATATACTATCCTCCAGGTAAAGTTCGTTAATTGTAATATTAATCACCATGCCATGTGGGATAGGAACCGAAGAATTACAATCTGTATTATTTGGGTAATCGTTAGGATATCCGCGACTTCTGAGTATCTTTTCAATCACTGGACCACACCCTGCATGTATCAAAGCAACAGAATAAAGACACAGTTGACATCGACGGAATTGTTGTGTTTCCCGCAACTGTTTGTTTAAAAAGACCCTGAAAAGCCTCATTGGGGAGGTACGTAGTCAATTTATCTTCTCATATATTTTTATCTTTTTATTTATTTTTCATATTTTAACATCGTAAAAAAATTATTTATTTACTTATTTTTGTTTATTTCTCCAACTTTTTTCTTTCAGTCTCAAAACCCTTCCAGAAGCCTTACAAGACACTTCAAGGTACCAAAACACAAAGCATGCTTCGCCTCATTTGTACGCATCACCTATTTTTTCACTAGCTTAGGCATGATTTTGTCGACACACCATTCCTTTGTAGCTATGAAAGCATCGACAATGAAACTGTGAGGGTGTATATTTTGGGCGTCGGCAGGCTTTACTTTCAACAACGTTTTTTCAAAAATTCAGATAATACTCTTTTATTAACGGCGAGCTACTTAACCCCCGGGGGGGGGGGTACTCCCAGAAAAATTGGGTGGGGATGTGCGGCCCGCTTCCCAAAACCCTTACCCCATTTAGACTAAAGTCTGCGATATTCCCTACCCTATTTATGACCTGACCAAAAATTTAAAACCCTATTTACGACCTGCCCCTTACATCAAAATCCTGTTTCAGACCTGCGTTATAGTTGGATCCCTAGTTCAGACCAATGTTAAATTACCGTAAACATAATTTGTGAAGGGCTTTTGTTAATTTTCTTTACGATAATGATGAAAAAGTGGCTTCCTCTTAAAAACATACCCATATCAAGGCTAGAGTGCAAAAATCATACCCAATTTATGACCAAAATGGCCAAAAACGATACCCTATTTATGACCAAAACGGCTGAAAAACCATACCCTTTGGGGCCGCACATACCTATATAGCCCATATAAGGGAGTAGCCCCCCGGGACTTAACCTAAGCAAGAGATCTATACTATTAAAAGCTCAACGAAACTTAAAATAATCTTTAAACTACTAAATAACAACAGAGAAATTTCTCGTTTAAACAGCACAATTCTAACGCAAAATTGGCAAGAACTGGCTAAAATAGTCTGTCTCTTCGTACGATCTAAAAAACCAAATAAAAATGCTGAGAAGCTCTCGCCAATCGGTTCGTGTTTTCTCTACATTTTGTTCGTGCGCTTGCTGCCTGCCGGGTTTATAACAGAACAGAACACTGGTTGAGGCAATTCTTATTTGTTAACAATTTTTAAAAGAACTGCCAATAACCAACATGCCGCAACAAGGTGTCGAAACGCAAGCAACATGTTGCGCCCAACAATGTTGCGATATGTTGCGTTTAAATGTTGCGATCATTTGGCTGGAGCTTGCAAATGTTTGGCCAACAATGTTGGGATGTGTTGTGTTGATATGTTGCGATCGTTTGGCCGGGGCTTAAGACTTAAAACGTGATGACTCCTGAATATCGCAGGTCTAGTTCGGTGTTTCGCGACGAGATGATTCTAGATTTAGGAGTACTTAAAACAAGCTAGCACTTCCATAAACTCGCAATGATTACAAAAGAAAAGGTTTTCTTTCTTTCTTTTCTTCCAGCGGAGTCGAGTTGTAGTACAGCTTACAATCATACTACACTATAGTATTTGTAACTAGCAAAGTTCCTCACCTCCCGCCTCGACCAGCTAATGCTAACTGCTGGTTACTATTTGTGTTCTTTTATACATTGTTAAGTTTGGATTATTGTGCGTATGAATGACATTTTTGTGTTTGTTGTTGTTGCTGTTGTTAAGGTATTTCAAAAGTAAACCATGATCACCACAGTTTTTGATTGAATCTACGCAGCTTTCTTGAAAAGCAGGTTATTGCTTTTTCATTTTATTAGTTTGTAATTGGTCGGGATAAAAACAATGGTAAAATAAATTTAAAGAAAAACGTGCTATTCTTAAGTTTAACCGAAACACTTTTCGGCAGACACATACTGAGCAATTTGCACTGATGATGACAATTTTGCCATTGTAGTTGTCAGTTAAAGTGCACCTAACCCCAAAAACTTTTTTTCGCTAAAACAATAAAGCTTATTTTGTGGAGTAATTAGCCGCAAAAATCTTCGATTTGGTTAAATCTTTGATTTTTTATGGCTCGTCAAAGTACGTGAAATTACCACCATTTTGGTGCACGACCGAGTTTAAGGGAGAGTGGGTCGAGGGCCGGATGTGACGTCAAATCCAGAACACGATGATTCTGAGATTCGCATATTTACTTGTTTCTGTGGGAAAGGCTGGAGAAGTTGTTCGAAAAAAATGCTAGCCAGGTGCGCTGTAGTGTGATGTAGCAACACAACAAACTTACAGGAGGTACTCCGCTTCATGCCATACCGTTTTATGGAGAGATGTCCTGAAGAGAAGAAACGTACAAAGTGATGGCTCGATTCGTGCAAAGTGATAGCCGTCTAAGAATTCGGTGATCTGTTCTATAAAGTATTTCAAACCAGATGATCTCGCTCGATGCCTGGCGTGGATTTTCAGAGAGAGGAAGGGATTTTGCTGACTCAGTGACTTAAGCGAGACGAATTTGGAATAACCGCTTGTCCATCGATTCATGCAGCCGTTGTTGCATCTGATCTGAGAAACAACAGCAGTCAGTCGGCACAGCCGACAGATAGTTTTGTATTTGCCCGCTACTAATCTTAAAACTCCATTTCTGAAGCCATACAGGTTTAATTCCTGGATATTCAGTAACACACTTTAAGATAACATCAGCACCAATATCTTCAAGAACAAGATCACTCTTCTTTGAGTCTTGACAACCTTCTAACTCACTTTAATATAATAATAACAACAATAACATTCGCTGATGCTTTGAAGGGAAGCGACGCTACAATTTCCACACTCGCACGAAAAGAACTAGCTACGTGTAGAACACAAATATTGTGTCATGGGATAATCATTTTGATCTACGTTGAACGAATGAAGTTAAAATAATTTGAGAAAGTAAACGGACTTGACTTTTATTTATACGAAAGTATGTTAATGCGAGATCGAAGAATGCGCGAATTTAGTAAATACACACTACAGTCTCTTTGACTTCTACATATCATTGCCTTCGGGTCTGTCCATCAGAGCTCGCTCGAGTTCTTTGTCAGCATCCACCTCATTTGTCTATCCATTCTTCGTTGGCCAGAGAGTTGTCAGCATATAAATCAGCTCGGCCGTCATCGTTTAGCTATTCACTTTGCTTTGTTGACAAGTGCGAGTCGTCATTCTCTTCAGCGATATAATAAATTTCGGAGTCTTCTGAGTCAAAGCTCATTTCAGAATCCGACGAAATAGAAGATATTGTTGATAAAAACAGAATTTTGTCGACTGTGGAGCCCCAGCGAAAAACTTGTGCGGATAAAAGGCTTCTACGCTCACACAGAGTAAAAGGCCCGACTGGGACAGCCGAAGCTTTCGTTCTGGAAGTGACGTCACGGCTTTACTTTCCCCAGACTCCCTATGCTCGGTCGTGAACCATACGAAACCCGGTTTCAAGGGGGCACAGAAATTCGAGGATTTAACTAAATCGAAAATTTTTTGCGGCTAATTACTCCCCGAAATAAGCTTTATTGTTTTAGCGAAAACATACGAAACCCGGTTTCAAGGGGTGAACCATACGAAACCCGGTTTCAAGGGGGCACAGAAATTCGAGGATTTAACTAAATCGAAAATTTTTTGCGGCTAATTACTCCCCAAAATAAGCTTTATTGTTTTAGCGAAAAAAAATTTTGGGGTTAGGTGCACTTTAAGTCAGTCATTCACTCAGTCAGTCAGTCAATTGGTAATTAAGCTAGTTAGTGATAACAGTGAGGGACACAACCTCACGTCCGCGAACGTCACCGCCAAAACTGCTCGTAAAATGTTTGTGCTGAAAATGCTTAAACCTCCGAATGTAGAAAGGAAATTAATCGAACAAAATATATCGACGAAAGCTGTCTATGAATTACCCTTCAAGGTAACAATGGAAAACAAACTAAGATGTTTTCAATATAAGATGGTACATAACATTCTACCCAATAACAGCAATCTTTACAATATGAAATTGAGAACATCCCCGAGCTGTGATCGTTGTAGCCACCCTCATGAGAATTTATTTCACCTTCTATATGAATGCCCCAGTACTCAATTATTTTGGCAAAGGGTAATTAGCTGGTGGAACGAAAAGAGGTCGGAAAATGTCACCCTAAGCGCTTTAGATATTTTATACGGCTATAAGCCTGAATCCAATATTTTTCAAGCCCTCAATCATTATGTCATTATTGCAAAATACCACATCTTTCTCTCATGGTTAAATAACGCCTCTCCCAGTTTTGAAATTTTCTGCGTTTTACTTAATGAAAAGATTCTTTGTGAACGTACAATTGCTTTTAAAAATAACACACTGAGGAAATTCAGAGCAAAGTGGGGAACACTATGTGCATGAGCCGCGCCAAATACCTTTGTCTCAGGGGATGTGCCACTCCTACTCTCACGTCTCTATTTGTAAAATAATCGTAAAAATGTAACTTCGCTTCTACGGTAATTTTCTTATTGAAATGTATATCAGAATCTACTACTATCAGAAATTATAAAATGAGTTGAAAAAAAAAAGATTGAAAAAATTAAGTAGCATCAGTAATCGTATTACATTGTAAGTAGTGTAAGTGTTGGTTTTGTAAGTTAAATAAGTAACTGTATTGTTTTAGAGTAATTTAGGCAAATTGTAGTATCGAAAGTAGCACGCATAATTGCATCGTTTTGTTGAGTAGTTGTATTACCGTTGTAAATAGTTATCTCTGCTGTAATTTGTAGTTGTATTATTGTTGTAAATAAAAAAGAAAAAAAAATTAAGCTAGTTAGCTAGTCAGTCAGTCAGTCAGTCAGTCAGTCAGTCAGTTAGTTAGTTAGTTAGTCAGGTAGTTAGTTAGTCAGTCAGTCAGTCAGTCAGTTAGTTAGTCAGTCAGTCAGTCAGTCAGTCAGTTAGTTAGTTAGTTAGTTAGTCAGGTAGTTAGTTAGTCAGTCAGTCAGTCAGTCAGTCAGTCAGTCAGTCAGTCAGTCAGTCAGTTAGTTAGTTAGTTAGTTAGTTAGTTAGTTAGTTAGTTAGTTAGTTAGTTAGTTAGTTAGTTAGTTAGTGCGTGATTAAACATTGTGTGGACGAAGAAATTATTTACCCTGTGCCTGGAGTTTTCTTATCTCGTCTGCTTCCATTTGGATTTCTTCTTGTTCTTTTTTTTTTTTCCATGACTTAGAAAAAGACACGTCGCCTTCCTATGCCATTTCATGCCATCAGTAACATGTCATTGCAAATTGCTTCCAGGAAAATTTCACATGAATTCACAACATTTGGTCGCATTTTCATGAAAAAGGACATAAAAGAAAGATTAAGAACATGAAAAATGCGTGGGAACAGGTTCTGCCCTCCTCGAATCGCCTCCGTTCGTCTGTTATGACTTATAATAAGTATGCATGTGTCAAATTGCTAGTCGCAATTCAGTATGCATACTGTTAGTTTCAAATATCTTATCTTCTCACCTCCTTTTATTACGAAGTGCTTTACATCAGTTCCATACTTGCTGGTGGCCACACAGGTGTAGTTACCTTCCTGGTATAATTTATTGCTTGCAGTATCTGTTTTGTTCATCAGCACTGTAAAGTTTCGTACCAATGCTATATATATGGAGGGGTTCCAGTGGCTGAACATGGCACTTGGCTACCTGGCTCTACTCTCACCGCAGCATCTACAATCTTGGGTGGCACTGGTGAAGTAACGTTCGAATCAAGTGAGAACTGTAATACCTACTTGTTGAGTGAATGGGAGGACCAGACGGGAACCATATGCCCTGACCGAAAGCCAAATATTTCCCGTCTGGCTCGATCTCGCTCAGTAAATAAGAATTTTATCATATGACCACTGTAGTGTTTAAAATTTTGAAAATTCTGTTTGAACCTAAATAGGACGCGACTATGTAACATCAGATGGCCGTGCGTGGGGCAACTACAAAAAAGATTCCACAATAAAAGCTTCTCGTTTATTTATTCGCTACAAAATCCGGCAAAAAAACCTCACAATCGGAAAAGCACGGCCCATTTCTCTTTTTCTTTAGATATGAAGTACACAACTAAATTCAAATTAACTGGAAATGTTGAAAAGACCATCATGAGTCGTAAAAATTTGAGTTGAAGAAGTTACTGAGAGGCAGAAAAGTCATTCAAAAGCCGTAAACCTCGCACACACTAGGGGACTAGTCGCAAGGACTTGTCGCGGGGACTTATCAATTAGTGTGTACACGCTAGAAAATTGACCGATTTGTGGGACTATTGGTCCCTGCGACTAGTCCCAGAAATCAAACCAGCTTAATTCGTGAGATTAGTCGCAGGGACCAAAAATGTGGTCCCTGAGACTAGAATTTCGATGCAAAATACGAGTACACACTAGGCTGGTTCCCGAAGCAAGTACCTGCAACTAGTCTCCTAGTGTGTGCCTAGCTTAGAGGTCGGCCGTACGACCTTTAGGCCGATCTCGTCTGTGGCTGCCTCCTCCACAGGGTTTTCCTATATTTTTCCTTGGCGCGAAGAACGATTGGGAGACTGGGAGAGAACTTGTTAATCATTATAGTTTTTTTTCGCGCGGGCGACTGGGGACGAGGCTGCGTCTGTGCCACATACGACGAGGGAACTAGTCCCTGCAACAAGTCGCGGGGACAAGTCCCATAGTGTGAACTGGCCATTTTTGCTTCAAAATTTAGTCGAAGGGACCCAACTTTGGTCCCTAGTCCCACGAATCAAACTGGTTTGCAATTTTGTTACAAGTTTTCTGCGATTTGGTCCTCAAAACACTTCATGTGAACTGTTCGTGGACAAGTCTCTGCGACCAGTCCCCTTCGTGTAAACTCTTTCTTCATGGGATAGCTGCAGGGACTAGTCCCTTCGTGTGTGCCGACCATAAAGCTGTTCCAATTATTCCTATTTTCATTGGCTAACGTGCCTTTAAAAAGCCGACAGCAAGTTGACATAAAGCTGTCAAAAATATGTCAAAACCATCACAACTTTATAACAAGTGACTAAAGTTCGCTACATGCTTCCTTGAAATTGTTCACAAATCTTCTTCATCTGATCTAAAGACTCGATAAAGTGTCGCTGTCGTTTCAAGCTATTATTTGTCCTGCCGATGGACGGCAACTTCCTTTGTTTTCTTCACAGCGTTTTCTTGTCTTTTGAAGTGTGTACGATAAATTCTCTGATGCAGTTCCACTGAAAGTTTCCTCTCAAGATCGTTTGCTTGTTCAGTTAGAATGTTCACTTTCATAACTTATTTCTAAAATTCCACAGGGATGGAAAAACGCGTGAGGCCCTGCTGGAAATGTGTATGGCCTTGTCTACTAGGAGCAACTGAACTCAGAAAGGCTGATCGTACGGTTGAGGTGAACTGTTATATATTTTCAATGTTTCGTCAGACACGGCGTGACTTCTTCAGGGAATGTTTATAACTGAGAAAAGACGTTACAATTTAAACAACCAAGATAAAAGCCTATATAGTATTACAATAAAAAGTGGATCGTTGGAGTAAACCAGGAGCCCATCACCAGGAGCCTGCAACTACCCCATATTCATGTCACGGCGTTTTCACAGACCGATCTATTTTTAGTTTGAATTTATCTTGAATTCAGATCCCCAAAGGAACCTCAGTGACCAATTGCAATCACAAGCACGGACTTATATGTTGACATGTTAACATCATGTCGACATGTTCACGTGAGGCCGCATTGTATTATCTTTACCGAAGCGTGCTTATGTAGACTGGAACTGGGCTTTTTCGCGGGAAAAATATCTAAAAATAGATTGGTCTGTAAAAATGCCGTTGCACTGACTTAGTATGGGAGTTGCAGGCTCCTAGTAATGGGCTCCTGAGTAAACTTATAAATGACAGGATAACAAAAATAGAAATGAATAAAAAAAAAAGATCGTTGAAATAAACTAATGAATGACAAGATAATAAAATGGAATATAATACATGGTATATGTGGGTGAAACATAAGATTAAATTTCTTCTCCTTTGTTGATACCTTTGGGTTCAAGAGTTCGACCCCATGGCTTTGCGTAACAAGTCAAGAGATGAATGTATGAGTTCCAGTGGTACCAGCTCTATGTCATTAGGTGCTGAATGATTGTCGGAAAGAAAATGGTCTGAAACTGCAGTGGGTCTGGAGGAAGGCGTGAGTCTGTCTACTGGTCGTCGGTGTTCATTAAAGCGGTCTTTAAGTCGTCTTTTCGTTTCACCTATGTACTGTTTGTTGCAACGTAGAAATGTATCACGTAAATAGGATTTTTAGAGTTGCAGTGGTACTATGACCAAATTTTGACCCCTCGCGGATTGTTTAGGCGTATCACATAGAATTCCATGAGAGAATAACAAAGCCGTTTATCGTTGCAGATATCTGCATTAGTTCCGGAGAAATTTAAGCTTGAAAAACGTGTAAAATATGCAAATAACATGACTGTTGACGTCATACACTCAACCCAATGTTGAGTTAAGTTGGCCAATTTGCAGTGCAGACCATTAAAACTTGGCAGGCGAATAGTTCTACAGGAAACACATCATGGCTAAAAAAAATTATGTTCCTATGGCAGCTCACTCTTTTCCAGTCCCCACCCTTTTTGATTTAAATATCTTAGAGATACATAGCTCGAAAAACGTTAAACGAGGCCACAAACTCGAGTCAACATACTTATATGCTTGCTGGATCATGTATATGAAGCAACATTAGCAAATATTAAAATGGAACGCCAAAGGTGGTCAGAAAAGCTTTTAGTATTGGAGAGGTCTAGGCCCGGTAGGTTGCCATGGTAACAAAACTGTTAAGCTTTTATTGTAGAACACGTTTAGTAGAATCTTACTGCAAAGAATCAAACAATTCTGATACAAATTGGCTGAGATATCTTTTTTCATCATGTTTGGTCAAAACGTGCATGGTTGAGTGTATGACATCATCACTTGGCTAATTTTCGCATTTTCTCTGGAAGGAAAAGAGATATTTGAAAATAGTAAACAGCATTTTTCTTCTCACGCAGACTACTTGTTTATGTTTCAAAATGGTTTAGATAGGAAAGATGCGACTTTCTTCATAATACTACTTTAAGAGTTAAGCTCCTTCAGGAGCCATAATCGGGGACGGAGACCGTAAGTCTTGGGATGCGCATGGACCCATGATATGGGACAATTTTTCTATTTTTAGAACTAATTGCGCCATCCTGACGTCATATATCCGCGCTGATCCACGCACGTGTCTTGGCCTCTCGCGTGGATGTTGTCACGTTGTGTGATGAAATTGTGAGAGTTGCGTGATCCTCTTGCCGATTTTTCACAGCAATGGCAGGGAATAAGGCAGAGAAGAAGAAGCAGGGCTCTTCTATGTACTTTTATGCTCTGATTTAATGGAAAAGGTGTGTTTTTCAAGGTCGAGAATTTCTTTAATTTCGCGCTGTGAATGAATAAAATCCGCTCGCCGGCTAGTTGTACGCGTAAACTTTTGTGTTTGTTCTATAGAGTTCTGTAAGAACACTGTTTACTCCGGTATCGAGCTGTTAATTTGTGAGTTTGCCAAACAATGCTTAATCATAACCAAAACCTGTTTTTGATAGTTTCTTGTTGTTTCTGCTCGTTTGGCTAGTTTGCAAAAGTTTTTGTCTTACGCGTACGAGTAGTTCATTTGCATAGTGCAGCGCGTGCCAGCGCGTGCACTTTCAAGTCCGAGTCGGTGTTTTCAGATTGTCAAGCAAAACCGTGAAAAAGATTTGTTTCGTCGTCTTTTGTGCTGAGATACTACAACAATTTTCACTAACGTTCGCCAAAAGACTACTAACATCATGTGTGTTTCTTTCACATAGTGAAACTTTACGCTGCGAAAATAAAATAGACAAGGAGTTTTAACTCAATCGAAATCTTTATTCGAGTTTTGATTACAAGCGTCATCGTAACTTTTCTGATTATTTCTGCTGTTTTCACATATTTTCAGCCAAGCTTTTAATATGTTCTCAAACATTAATCAACCTTAAACATTAGAGATATTATATGAGTTCGATATACGCTTCAAACCAAAGTGCGAAGTCCAATTTGTCATGTTTTACTAGCTGTGCAAAACACGCATCGGCGGGCGCTCTTACTCATCGACAACTGACAATTTATTGGATTTACACAAACAAAACTAAGCAGCATCTACGGACATAAACCTTTTGTCACTTATTGGGCTTAAACGCCGCTATATCCAACTAGTTCTTTATTCTTCTATGTTATGGAAAAGCTGTTAATCTTCTTCATATGTGAAATTTAGATTGCAGTAATGTGAAGTTGTCGTCAAAGGAGCAGCGGAACTCAACTTGGTCAGAGATAAAAAGCGGGACATACCTAAATTAGGCACCGTCTTCACTCAGACTGGAGCAACTTACGGCGGAAATACTTAATCAAAATTCCAACAGCCATGAAGGCGTTGAGTGATGGGCCAAAAGGATCCAAAAGCATAAACGATTTCGGGAATTTCGGACGCCATTTCCCCTGCGCGACATCCGCGAAAATCCTCGCAGCAATGTACGCGCGTGTGCCGCAGGCGATGGCGCAATTTGTTCTAAAAATAGAAAAATTGTCCCATATCATGGCGCCAACCTCAATACTAGAAATGGCGCGCGCTTACGGTCTCCGTCCCCGATTATGGCTCCTGGCTTCTTCCTATCACTTCGACGCGTATGGGGCGCCGTTTGTAAATTTATTATTTAGAACGAATTTATGTCATTTTCCCCTTATTTATAAATAATTAGAAATGCCAAGAAAGTTCATTTATAAATAAGAAACAAGAACTTGTCAGTTGATATGTAAATAATTATTTTAGGATGGCCTTGATTTATAAATAATCTTTTACCATAGAGTTATTATATATAAATAATAAACTAAACAACTTCAATTATTTATAAATCAGGTCATCTCTAGAAAAGTTATTTACATATCATAAAGTTTGTAAATCTTATTATTTGTAAACAAATTATTCAGCCGGGAGTCTAAATTCATTATTTACAAATAATGGATTTCACCTCGCCGAGTGTAAATTTATTATTTAGAAATAACGAGCTTAAGCGAGTGTGTAAATTCATTATTTACAAATAATGAATTTACACACTCGGTTAAGTTCATTATTTCTAAATAATAAATTTACACTCGGCGAGGTGAAATTCATTATTTACAAATAACGAATTTACACACTCGGTTAAGTTCATTATTTCTAAATAATAAATTTACACTCAGCGAGGTGAAATTCATTATTTGTAAATAATGAATTTACACACTCGCTTAAGCTCGTTATTTCTAAATAATAAATTTACGCTCGGCGAGGTGAAATTCATTATTTGTAAATAAAGAATTTAGGCTCCCGGCTACATAATATATTTACAAACAATAAGATTTACAAATTTATGATATGTAAATAATTTTTTTAGAGATGACCTGATTTATAAATAATTGAAGTTGTTTAGTTTATTATTTATAAATAATAGCTTTATGCTAAAAGATTATTTATAAATCAGGACGATCCTAAAATAATGATTTACATATCAACGGACAAGTTCTTGTGTCTTATTTATAAATAAATTTTCTGGCATTTCCAATTATTTATAAATAAGGGGAAAATGGCATGAATTCGGTTTAAATAATAAATTTACAATCGGCGCCCCATAGACGCGTAGGGCCCTCATAAGGGACCTTTATTTTTATGGTTTTCCAAGAAATGGCGCGCGGGGGATTACGGGTCATATAATAATTAATGTCATTTAAGATTAATAATTAAGAGGCTGTCTCACCAAGAACCACCCACTCAATTTCGCTTGAAAAATAATTTTGCCTGAAACTCTGGCAACTGAAAGACTTTACCAAGGTTAGAATAAAACAAGTTTTCTTTTGATTCGAAATGATTTTCTAGTCGCGTCAGGAGCCATTTAATATTTCGCCTCGTCAGGGCCCGTCGCGCCGTCTTCAAAAGCATAAAATTGGCATTTTTCGTGACGCCGTAAAATATTTCATTCGCAACGCCTAGTATTGAGTCTTATATCATTTTGCTCATAAACCTTTCTAGTTTTCCGAGATACTAACCAATTTTGTCTCAATTTAAGTGGCAAGACGAAATCAAGCATATTACTGAACACTATTATTCACCATCGAACGATGGCTGGAAATGGCCTTCATTTAGAAGCTAATTTTTAAAATTTGGGACCTAGCTGGAACCTCTAGTCTACACAGCTGCAAAGTGTAGTCCTTTATCGGCAAAAATATGCAAAAACCCCTGTACGATTTCAGTATTTCAAAAGTTATGGCCGTTTGTATCAGCACATGTACGAGCATTTCCGACATTCAAGCCTATATCAAAATCGACCTATCCGAGCAGATTTTATTATAACTACAGCTTACCTGCTTCGAAACTTGGGTTTATTTCCAACTTCAGTCACTTTCCAAGCCTTCACATTGCTGAATCAGTCACTAGCAGTTCCAGTAAATTGGTAGGTTTTGCGTTCGAAACTTGCATAATCGTGTTGAGCACGGCTACATCGAGTTTCTTGGAAGCGAACAAAGCTCGACTCCATGGTCACATTTTGGGCTAAAATACCCTATCGAAACATCGTTTCAAAGCTGGATTTCTTCAAGAATCAGATAACAAACTAATCAAGTCTGGTATCAAGGAAAAAATCAAGCTTTGAAGGCTGAAATTTTAAAGAAATCACCCCGTGTAGTTCGCTGGAAGAGGGTATCGGTGTGATGCTGTTTCCGCGGAGGTCCGCACTAAAAGTACCTTTGTTGGTACGTACCTTAAGTAAGATTATTAAGGTGTATCATAATAGGAATTTTCTATTTCCCTGTATTTGTTTTTACTTGTATTCCTAATGCATTCCCTTGTATTATCTTGTATTCGCCAATGTATTCTCCTGCATTCTCTTGTATTCCCTTGTATTCTCCTGTATTCCCTCGTATTCTCTTATATTTTCCTGTTCCCTTGCAATCGTTTGTGAGCCCTTGTATACCTATGCGATGCCCAGTAAACCCTTGTAATCCCTTGTAATCCCCTGTAAACCCTTGTATACCCTTTTTATCCTCTGTAATCCCTTGAAAACCCCTGTAATCCATTGTAATTCCTTGTATACCCTTGTATACCTCTGTAACCCCTTGTATGCCCTTGTATATACCCCTGTAATGCCCTTGTATATTCTTGTACACCCATATAACCCCTTTTATACTCCTGAAATCCATTGCATACCCCTGTAATCCCATGTAAACCCTTGTACACCCATGTTCTCCCTTGTGTACTCTTGTAAACCCGTGCATACCCCTGTTATTTCTGGTATACCCCTGTGAACCTTTTTTATACCTCTGTAAACCGTTGTATACCCCTGTAATCCTCCGTACTCCCTTGAAATCGCCTGTAATCTCCTGTAATCCCTTGTATAACTTCGTATACACCTGCAATCCCTTGTAAACCTTTGTATACCCTTGTAATCCCCCGTAAAAACTTATATACCTGTTCATGCTCTATAATTTAGCGTAAGAAGACACATCGATTTCAGCAGTTTGAAACCATCTTTTGCACCCAAATTTTTGACACAATCAATTTACCTATTTTGAATTATTTATTATTTGAGTTATTGAGTTAAGTCTGGGGTCTCTTTATCAAATCAGACTACAAGTATCCGGATACTTCACTGATTGAAAACGGTCACTTACAGTTTTGTAAACCCTATTTGCAAGTGAATAACAAGGCTTCTAATCATGCCCGGCTGAAACTGGCCGATATCCTCTTACCTTTGATATAAATAAAATAATAATTTTTAAGTACATTAGCTACCTTCAAAGTAAGGAACAAAGCTCTTAAGTCATATAATCATTAGTGATGTCAATTGATCTTCATCGTAATGGTAAAACTAGTTTTTATACCAATCATATAAAGGTGCTCAATTATACAATACCGTATTTACTCGAATAAGCGCCACCCTCGATTAAGCGCCGCCCTCGTATAAGCGCCGCATCTGGGACAAAAAAGTTAATAAGCGCCGCCCTCGAATAACCAGGAAAAACACTATAAACGAAAAAGGAGTTCGCTCTCACCGCTGATATTTTTGCTCTCGTTATCATGAAACTCTCGGGGTTTTTTTTCACAGCGTGAATTTCTCTCGTAATTCTAGATTTACTATGAGTTTAGTATCAGTCCATAGGAAAATTAAGGGGAGAGAAACTTAACTACAAGTCTGTTGCTAAAGAAATCTCAAAACCTCCTTTTTCTTGGCTCCTGAAGTCCAGTGGGCATCAAAGTCTACCGTGTTTGTTGGATTCACGTTTCCTTTAAATGTTTTGAACCACACCCATATATGGTATGTCACGTGACCACAATAGCAAACGTCTAAAAAACTCGCACTGAGTGGATCGTTTTCGAAATATAACAATACGTCTTGCGAAAACACGGCATTATCTACAACTTGTAGTATGCGTTTGATGAAATGTACAATATTTCGAAAATTAGAGATCTTTAAGTGCTTAAAAAGCACAATATTTCGAAAATGATAGATCTTTAAGTCCTTAAAAAGCACAATATTTCGAAAATTATTGATCTTTAAGTGCTTAAAAAGCACATAAAGATCTATAATTTTCGAAATATTGTACATTTCCTCAAACGCATACTACAAGTTGTAGCTAATGCCGTGTTTTCGCAAAACGTATTGTTATATTTCGAAAACGATCCACTCATGATCAGTCCGAGTTTTTAGATGTTTTCTATTGTGGTCACGTGACATACCATATGTGGGCGTGGTTGGAAACATTTAAAGGAAACGTGAATCGAACAAACACGGTAAACTTTGATGCCCACTGGACTTCAGGAGCCAAGAAAAAGGAGGTTTTGAGATTTCCTTAGCATCAAACTTGTAGTTAAGTTTCTCCTCCCTCAACAGATAGAAAGTGTACCATTGAATAAAAATATGGTAAAAGTAAATTTGTCTGGTACAATTTTTAAATAAGCTCCGCCCTCCAATAAGCGCCTCCCTCAAATAAGCGCCGCACTAGTGGCGCGAAAAATTAAATAAGCATCGCGGCGCTTATTCGAGTAAATACGGTATGTACAGGGGATTACAGGAGGATACAGGAGAATACAAAAGAATACAGGAGAATACACGGGAATAAAGGGGAAAGCAGGAGAATACAGGGGAATCCGAAAAAGCACAGAGGGGTATTAAGGAATTATGGAGAAGTTCTAGA
>JAHPZR010037218.1:0-10064 GCA_019787425.1 Platygyra sinensis
GGGTATATTTATTCCGGTCCTTGGCATTGCCGAATGAAGATATAAATTTTAGTTGTAGACTGTTGGCTGTATGGAGGTGGAACGGCGGGGCAAGCTAGTTTTCGAACAAAAATAATGTTAAAAAACTCAACATGTAATTGAAATATACCGCCACTTCTATGAACTTCTATAGCTTGAAGATTTTCTTATAAAACGACGGTAAATAATTGTTTGTTGAGCAATAAATTCTTAAATATATCTCTGCATAATTCTTATGATCGTTCATGAATTAACTATATTTCAACTTCTCTAGAGCTTTTAGGCTGGCCGCTTCATTTATATATGCACCGAAAAAAAACAGACTTAATTTCATGTGCCTGATATTTTTCTCTCTTTTAGCTTCCACGTGCAAGGAACTTTATGAAAAGAACCTGTAAGTACAGCTTACGGAAATATTTGAAGACTCACGACTTTGTCTCTCTCAGTAACAAATCTAATTTGTTACAATCGCTAGTTACGTGTTCGAAATTTTGTTCTCAGCTTTAACAAAAAAAAGGTTTAGCCCATACTACGGGTCGTAGTCAAAGTATTTAAGATGTGACCTAATGTGACAGGAAAAATTGTGGGTAGCTACGAAGCTAGCCTTTGCTTACGAGAAAGCGCTAGCTTCTTTCTGTCTTTACGGGATTAAGGACGATCATAACTCTAAAACATTGACTCAATGATTCATTACTACTTGCTAAACGAGGTAGCAATCGCCAGGCTAAGATTAATCCGCTCACCGTTATATGATCGATATGTTTAGTTATACTTCTTCCTTGCTATAACACTGGCAGTGAGAGCACATACGAGAGATCAACAGGCGTGCGGAGTTTCTAAATGTAAGACTGGCAAGTGAAAGTGTAGTTAGGTTTGATCAAAAGATCCAAAGCCGGACCTGTTGCGGTACCTGTTTAGGAACAAGGTGCTTTTTGAGGGGGTTCTTATCAAATTTTCCGACGAACACACTGTTCGCTTTATGTATGTGGGAGTATTCCCCAGGAGGACATATAGGCACACGCAGGTGATAAAGTACACTTCCACTGGTTACAAGGCAAAGAAAGGGCTTCAAACTTGAGCTAAAGCAAGGTTATAACTATCAAACTGCTCCAGACTGATAAGATTTTCTAATGCCTTAATAGGGGCAACGGAAACAAAGCCTACATACTGAAAGTAGGGTCTGTGAAGATTCCTGTGTATTGCCATATGACCGGTGTTGGCCTTGGAACTTGTGGAGGAGGTGGGTGGACCTTGGTAATGAAGACAGATGGCACAAAGGTATAACCATTTAGAATAACAACTGTTCGTTTGAAAAAGCAGTACTGATCAGGACTGTTAGTTTTCTTTTGTCGCTCACCCAAGCGTATGACGAGATCACTTACAATCAAATTACTCTCGAAAGTCCTGAGACAGATCAAAGGCTAACTTCTCCCCAAATAGATCACGAGAAGTAGTGTAACCAGGTTATAAGAATTTACCGATCAAGCTGATTGGTTCAAAAGTTCAAAACGGTCGATGTAAAATGGCATTCTTCCATTTCTTTTATTCAGATCGATGTTTAGATGGTTAAGTGTAAAAAAAACCTCTTATATTGAGATATTTTTAAAACATTGCCATGAGCTCGAATACCCTATGCCTTTTTTTTAATTGCTTGTTGAGGCTAACTACTGTCTTATAAGCTGTGCATTGCTGTAACTATATAAAAGATATTTTTTGTTCTAATTTCCAGAAAACGTTTCATTTCAATTCTAAACTCTGGAGCAACAAGAACGAGTTTTATCTTCCAGGAGGGAAGACTGGGCTTGATTCACAGGAGACCAAGCTACCAACCTATTGGAACACACCTTTCTCCAAGATCTGTCTCGGTATGAAGATCGGCCACCAGATCAAGTTCACTGTCATCAACGTGCACGCCAACTCTCTGTACTCCCTGATTGCTGACGGGCATTACCGCGCCACCTCACTTGGCCGTAACACGTGGAAGACACTAATTGGTTCCCAGGCCTCCTTACAGCCCAACTGCAACAAAGAAGGTTTCAATGCTGTGTGCAGCTCTGGCGCTTCCAGAGCGAGAATTGGTTACGTTGGAAACAACCAAAACGATTGCACCAGCTGTGACTCCAGAATCGGGTTTGGTACTGCAGGATATTCTGACGATACCAACACGTGTGGAAACGTAGCTGGAGCTAGTTTGAATGACAATGGAAACAGATACATCAAAACTATGGGTTACATCCTAGTTCAGTGACATACAGCAAGACCTGGAGACAGAAACAACGGCGAAAACACCAGAAATTACACTCGTTACGCAAAATCGAAACTGTTGATTTTTAGTAGTGATGCAAAGTCTTACACATGCAGATTTGTAGAACTGAGATCAAAATAAAAATGCTCGTGCAAAACCAAAGGCTGATTAATTTGAGTGTTATTCAGTGACTTCACGCGACTGTATTAAGCGACAAAGTCTCATTTCTGCGGTTCTAGGGTTGTGTTGCTTTTCGCGCTTCCTTGATCTAGAGAGAGGACGCAGACTGTCACACATGTTGCTTAGAACGATTAGGGAGATTAAGGCATCTCGCGTCCGGTTTAGAAGCGTTTTCGTCGTCTTTCTCTACGTCATGAAGGGTGTTCTCGAAATCGGTCGCCTAGGGGTGTCAGTAAAACGCAGGGCCGGGGTCGAGGTCGCGATTGGTCATGGGGCCTGGGTCTCTTTTATATATATATATATATATATTTTTTTTTTTTTTTTCGCTTTTGTTTTTTCGATCGCTCTATAAGTTTCCTTTTACGTCTTTTCTCTTCTCTTTTTTTAACCCCAAACTCTGATCTTTCGTGTTACACCTGCGGTGAATCATTTGCATATCTTTGCATAATCACTTTCTCTTGTGAAAAGCGTGCTATGGAGGTTCAGGTAACATGACCGCAAACAATCCACGTTATAATTACAATTATAACTTTTTTTGAACCACAGCATTTCAGTCCAAACTGCCAAATATTGAAGTTAGCTACACAAATTTGTTTCCTAGTTCAGCGCCGATTTCTACAATGGAAGTCCATGAGCTTTTCGAGAATTAAGAGGGCCACTATTTAAGCCTGTAAAACAAGTCTCGAAAGCTTCATATAGATGGTTTTTTCGTGACGTCGAAAAGGTCTCAGAGGTACAAAAATGGAGTTAAGAGGATGCCATCTTATAAAAGATAAAAGAAAATGAAAAGACTTCTACAAGTGCTAGGTCTGTACGTTCCCAAACTTCGTCGAAATGCGGTTTCGCATAAATTTACAGCTGGCTCAGTATGGAGCGGCCATGGCTTGAAGCTCCGTAGCCGGAAAATAATGTAATAACCATCTCAAACTTAGGGCTTGGTTACATGGAAGTAGGGTGCCCCGGCTAACCCGAGCTACTCTGCTCAAGCAGTTTAAGGCCTGGGTTCATGGGTTACGTAACCTTTTCTTTGGGGTGTTACATGGTATGCGGTTCTGTCGCTTCATTAGCGGTAGGCTATATATATTTGAGTTGTTCTCATTTATATTCATTCGCGTCTTACGACCGTCACTACGCCCTCAAAAATTATGTCCGACGTTGAAGACCTTACTCCAGCGAACACAGATTTTCCTAGCAGCGAAGTTTTGCCGTCTTCGCTTCCTAAACAACCTTTGTCTCAATCTCTCGAAGCTTCAGTACCATTCCAGTCTTCAGAATCCAGTGATATAGCGTCCGCGTTCTCTCTATTTAAGGATTATTTCGACAAGAAGTTGGGCGCCTTGAAGCGCGATATTCAAGACGAGTCGTGCAGCAATACCGATTCTGTGGCCAAAAAGCTTAAAGAAGAATCCAAGATCACGTTTAGATTCGAAGGTAATAAGAAACAGTTTCAATTCAACTCCGACCTCGCAGAAAAGGTGAAGTCGGCGTCAGTTGCTCTCGGGAAGAGAAAATTAGACCTTGTTAAAACTCAACTGGAAGAACTAGACTCTGACATCAAGAAGCGCAATAAACTTATCAGACTGGCAGACAAGTCCGCCGCCGGTTGGGATTTGGTGAACGAGTATTTATCAGACGAGCTAGCTAGCGGGTCCGAGGACGAAAAGCGTATCCGCCGTGCCGAGCAGAGGGCCCTTCGTAAACGCAACCAACGACAACAGAAAGCGAAGCCATCAAAGCAAGGTTATTCACAACCCCAATCTTCGACCACAACCACCGCGTTTGCTGACCAACGTTTATCATCCTTCAGACCTATTTCTCGTACTTTTGGCGCTATCAGAAAACCAAGACCAAGTGATATTTGTTTTGCCTGCGGCCACCCAGGTCATTGGAGATCTCAGTGTCAAGTTAATCCTCAAACCAGATCTTCAAGCTCGGGGCAGTCCTTTCCTAGTTCTTCTGGTTTGTCGGGCATTGGAGGTAAATAGGACCACAGGATTAAAAACTTGTTCTCCAAGGTTAGATATTAGCTTTAGTCAATTTATTAGACATGTATCCTTCTTCTTTGGAGTATTTCAGGGAAAGGGAATCTATTTCTTTAGTCGATTTCGATTACGATCGCAATCTATTTGAATTTGAACAGAATTCCGCATTGCCAGTACTTAAGGGTAGACTTAGGTCCTGTTTAAGTTATTGGCACACTATTGGTGCCAATAGTTTTGTTATTGATATTATTAAATTCGGTTAAGCACAATCCCGAGCCGTAACATAAGGTGCGGATAGAAGAAATTTGTCAACAGAGCGACAAATTTGCAAATACGTGTATCAGTAATAGAAAGTGGTACCGATAACTAAGTCCCAGTTTAAACCCAACCAAACCAAGCGTCTGAGTGGGGTCCATAGTGATTTGGCGGAATTGGCAACAAACCCGCGCTGCTTAAGGATGATTGCACAAAACAATGAATTTCCTTGGCCATAGGCAGTGAGTCCCCTTTTCCGCACCCATCGTCAAGGAACGCAACAATTTTAATCCCGTTGGACCTCCAAACTTAACGAGTGGTCTGAGACACTTGGTAAAGACATATGGGGCTGAGCTAAGACGAACGGAAGTGATGCAAAACAAAAATACCGAACGGTACCAGAAAAAACCCAGGAGAAACTAGAAAAGTTTGGTGATCCGGAAAAATATCAATATGGTGATATCCGACTTGAGATCGAAACTGAAAAGGTAGTCGCCCTTATTAACATATGATAATAAAACTCTCCAATCTTCGCACCTAAACTTCTGTTTCCAAACGAAATGATTGACATGACGTAAGGTCCAGAATAAGCCTCTTCTTGCCGAGGACTGTATCGAGACAGAAAGCGGATTAACGACGTGTGGAATAAAGGGTAACTCAAACGACGGCGTGAGTGTGGACTAATTCAGCGATAGCCGGACTCCACGAAAGAAGCATTATTAAGAGCTGACTGATTGTTAGAAAAACGCGCCTGACAAGGTGTACTAATGAATGGAATGCGATAACCGAATTTAATAATATCAATAACAAAACTATTGGCACCAATAGTGTGCCAATAACTTAAACAGGACCTAAGTCTACCCTTAAGTACTGGCAATGCGGAATTCTGTTCAAATTCAAATAGATTGCGATCGTAATCGAAATCGACTAAAGAAATAGATTCCCTTTCCCTGAAATACTCCAAAGAAGAAGGATACATGTCTAATAAATTGACTAAAGCTAATATCTAACCTTGGAGAACAAGTTTTTAATCCTGTGGTCCTATTTACCTCCAATGCCCGACAAACCAGAAGAACTAGGAAAGGACTGCCCCGAGCTTGAAGATCTGGTTTGAGGATTAACTTGACACTGAGATCTCCAATGACCTGGGTGGCCGCAGGCAAAACAAATATCACTTGGTCTTGGTTTTCTGATAGCGCCAAAAGTACGAGAAATAGGTCTGAAGGATGATAAACGTTGGTCAGCAAACGCGGTGGTTGTGGTCGAAGATTGGGGTTGTGAATAACCTTGCTTTGATGGCTTCGCTTTCTGTTGTCGTTGGTTGCGTTTACGAAGGGCCCTCTGCTCGGCACGGCGGATACGCTTTTCGTCCTCGGACCCGCTAGCTAGCTCGTCTGATAAATACTCGTTCACCAAATCCCAACCGGCGGCGGACTTGTCTGCCAGTCTGATAAGTTTATTGCGCTTCTTGATGTCAGAGTCTAGTTCTTCCAGTTGAGTTTTAACAAGGTCTAATTTTCTCTTCCCGAGAGCAACTGACGCCGACTTCACCTTTTCTGCGAGGTCGGAGTTGAATTGAAACTGTTTCTTATTACCTTCGAATCTAAACGTGATCTTGGATTCTTCTTTAAGCTTTTTGGCCACAGAATCGGTATTGCTGCACGACTCGTCTTGAATATCGCGCTTCAAGGCGCCCAACTTCTTGTCGAAATAATCCTTAAATAGAGAGAACGCGGACGCTATATCACTGGATTCTGAAGACTGGAATGGTACTGAAGCTTCGAGAGATTGAGACAAAGGTTGTTTAGGAAGCGAAGACGGCAAAACTTCGCTGCTAGGAAAATCTGTGTTCGCTGGAGTAAGGTCTTCAACGTCGGACATAATTTTTGAGGGCGTAGTGACGGTCGTAAGACGCGAATGAATATAAATGAGAACAACTCAAATATATATAGCCTACCGCTAATGAAGCGACAGAACCGCAAGCTCGGGTTAGCCGGGGCACCCTACTTCCATGTAACCAAGCCCTAAGTTTGAGATGGTTATTACATTATTTTCCGGCTACGGAGCTTCAAGCCATGGCCGCTCCATACTGAGCCAGCTGTAAATTTATGCGAAACCGCATTTCGACGAAGTTTGGGAACGTACAGACCTAGCACTTGTAGAAGTCTTTTCATTTTCTTTTATCTTTTATAAGATGGCATCCTCTTAACTCCATTTTTGTACCTCTGAGACCTTTTCGACGTCACGAAAAAACCATCTATATGAAGCTTTCGAGACTTGTTTTACAGGCTTAAATAGTGGCCCTCTTAATTCTCGAAAAGCTCATGGACTTCCATTGTAGAAATCGGCGCTGAACTAGGAAACAAATTTGTGTAGCTAACTTCAATATTTGGCAGTTTGGACTGAAATGCTGTGGTTCAAAAAAAGTTATAATTGTAATTATAACGTGGATTGTTTGCGGTCATGTTACCTGAACCTCCATAGCACGCTTTTCACAAGAGAAAGTGATTATGCAAAGATATGCAAATGATTCACCGCAGGTGTAACACGAAAGATCAGAGTTTGGGGTTAAAAAAAGAGAAGAGAAAAGACGTAAAAGGAAACTTATAGAGCGATCGAAAAAACAAAAGCGAAAAAAAAAAAAAAAATATATATATATATATATATAAAAGAGACCCAGGCCCCATGACCAATCGCGACCTCGACCCCGGCCCTGCGTTTTACTGACACCCCTAGGCGACCGATTTCGAGAACACCCTTCATGACGTAGAGAAAG
The DNA here is from genome assembly GCA_019787425.1 of Platygyra sinensis. Lineage (NCBI taxonomy): Eukaryota > Metazoa > Cnidaria > Anthozoa > Scleractinia > Merulinidae > Platygyra > Platygyra sinensis. The sequence goes on from JAHPZR010037218.1 coordinate 7,457, forward strand.
ACGACGAAAACGCTTCTAAACCGGACGCGAGATGCCTTAATCTCCCTAATCGTTCTAAGCAACATGTGTGACAGTCTGCGTCCTCTCTCTAGATCAAGGAAGCGCGAAAAGCAACACAACCCTAGAACCGCAGAAATGAGACTTTGTCGCTTAATACAGTCGCGTGAAGTCACTGAATAACACTCAAATTAATCAGCCTTTGGTTTTGCACGAGCATTTTTATTTTGATCTCAGTTCTACAAATCTGCATGTGTAAGACTTTGCATCACTACTAAAAATCAACAGTTTCGATTTTGCGTAACGAGTGTAATTTCTGGTGTTTTCGCCGTTGTTTCTGTCTCCAGGTCTTGCTGTATGTCACTGAACTAGGATGTAACCCATAGTTTTGATGTATCTGTTTCCATTGTCATTCAAACTAGCTCCAGCTACGTTTCCACACGTGTTGGTATCGTCAGAATATCCTGCAGTACCAAACCCGATTCTGGAGTCACAGCTGGTGCAATCGTTTTGGTTGTTTCCAACGTAACCAATTCTCGCTCTGGAAGCGCCAGAGCTGCACACAGCATTGAAACCTTCTTTGTTGCAGTTGGGCTGTAAGGAGGCCTGGGAACCAATTAGTGTCTTCCACGTGTTACGGCCAAGTGAGGTGGCGCGGTAATGCCCGTCAGCAATCAGGGAGTACAGAGAGTTGGCGTGCACGTTGATGACAGTGAACTTGATCTGGTGGCCGATCTTCATACCGAGACAGATCTTGGAGAAAGGTGTGTTCCAATAGGTTGGTAGCTTGGTCTCCTGTGAATCAAGCCCAGTCTTCCCTCCTGGAAGATAAAACTCGTTCTTGTTGCTCCAGAGTTTAGAATTGAAATGAAACGTTTTCTGGAAATTAGAACAAAAATATCTTTTATATAGTTACAGCAATGCACAGCTTATAAGACAGTAGTTAGCCTCAACAAGCAATTAAAAAAAAGGCATAGGGTATTCGAGCTCATGGCAATGTTTTAAAAATATCTCAATATAAGAGGTTTTTTTTACACTTAACCATCTAAACATCGATCTGAATAAAAGAAATGGAAGAATGCCATTTTACATCGACCGTTTTGAACTTTTGAACCAATCAGCTTGATCGGTAAATTCTTATAACCTGGTTACACTACTTCTCGTGATCTATTTGGGGAGAAGTTAGCCTTTGATCTGTCTCAGGACTTTCGAGAGTAATTTGATTGTAAGTGATCTCGTCATACGCTTGGGTGAGCGACAAAAGAAAACTAACAGTCCTGATCAGTACTGCTTTTTCAAACGAACAGTTGTTATTCTAAATGGTTATACCTTTGTGCCATCTGTCTTCATTACCAAGGTCCACCCACCTCCTCCACAAGTTCCAAGGCCAACACCGGTCATATGGCAATACACAGGAATCTTCACAGACCCTACTTTCAGTATGTAGGCTTTGTTTCCGTTGCCCCTATTAAGGCATTAGAAAATCTTATCAGTCTGGAGCAGTTTGATAGTTATAACCTTGCTTTAGCTCAAGTTTGAAGCCCTTTCTTTGCCTTGTAACCAGTGGAAGTGTACTTTATCACCTGCGTGTGCCTATATGTCCTCCTGGGGAATACTCCCACATACATAAAGCGAACAGTGTGTTCGTCGGAAAATTTGATAAGAACCCCCTCAAAAAGCACCTTGTTCCTAAACAGGTACCGCAACAGGTCCGGCTTTGGATCTTTTGATCAAACCTAACTACACTTTCACTTGCCAGTCTTACATTTAGAAACTCCGCACGCCTGTTGATCTCTCGTATGTGCTCTCACTGCCAGTGTTATAGCAAGGAAGAAGTATAACTAAACATATCGATCATATAACGGTGAGCGGATTAATCTTAGCCTGGCGATTGCTACCTCGTTTAGCAAGTAGTAATGAATCATTGAGTCAATGTTTTAGAGTTATGATCGTCCTTAATCCCGTAAAGACAGAAAGAAGCTAGCGCTTTCTCGTAAGCAAAGGCTAGCTTCGTAGCTACCCACAATTTTTCCTGTCACATTAGGTCACATCTTAAATACTTTGACTACGACCCGTAGTATGGGCTAAACCTTTTTTTTGTTAAAGCTGAGAACAAAATTTCGAACACGTAACTAGCGATTGTAACAAATTAGATTTGTTACTGAGAGAGACAAAGTCGTGAGTCTTCAAATATTTCCGTAAGCTGTACTTACAGGTTCTTTTCATAAAGTTCCTTGCACGTGGAAGCTAAAAGAGAGAAAAATATCAGGCACATGAAATTAAGTCTGTTTTTTTTCGGTGCATATATAAATGAAGCGGCCAGCCTAAAAGCTCTAGAGAAGTTGAAATATAGTTAATTCATGAACGATCATAAGAATTATGCAGAGATATATTTAAGAATTTATTGCTCAACAAACAATTATTTACCGTCGTTTTATAAGAAAATCTTCAAGCTATAGAAGTTCATAGAAGTGGCGGTATATTTCAATTACATGTTGAGTTTTTTAACATTATTTTTGTTCGAAAACTAGCTTGCCCCGCCGTTCCACCTCCATACAGCCAACAGTCTACAACTAAAATTTATATCTTCATTCGGCAATGCCAAGGACCG
>JAHPZR010037219.1:0-5000 GCA_019787425.1 Platygyra sinensis
GGACTGTGCATGCACGGGTGAGCACAACCAAAGATTCTACAGACAGTAACTAATCAGTGTTACTACTGAAATTGTTAATTATTATTATCACTATTATCATTATCATTATCATCATCATCATTAGTAGTAGTAGTAGTACTAGCATTTATTATTATAACAATTAATTATTATCATTATTGCTACAGTTAACCTCGATTTTTAGCCTTGCAGATTTCCTTCACAACTGCTTTTTCTTTGAGCAGTAGCATTATTTTGTCACTACATGGTTTAGGGGTGGCATCAGAAAGCATTTGAATCTAAACAAGTAGGCCAGAACTCTCAAACTTGTAGGTCTAAAATCAAGCTCGCACATGATAATATAATACCTTTTGGGACAGTAAGGAAGACTTAAAATGATGAAGTTTGTCATTGTTTTCATGTACTGCAATGCAAGTTCACCATGCCCGTTTGAAACAACATGACAGTTAATTGTTTCTTGGCAATGAAAAATAGAGCAACTGATCAATGCATGATGATACAACTTTCCTTTTGTACTAAGTAGAAAAAGTTATTCAGGGTAATGCATTTGTATTATAAACACTGCAAACAGTGCAGGGGTGGGGGGGGGAAGGGTACTCCCTTATATGGGCCAATAAGGTATGTGCGGCCCCAAGGGTATGGTTTTTAAGCAATTTTGTCATAAATAGGGTATCGACTTTAGCTGATTTTTGGTCACTTTGTTACAAATAGGTTAATATGTTGATATGGGTAATTTTTTTTAAGAAGAAGCCACTTTCCGTCATTATCAAAAAGAAAATCAACAAAAGCCCTTCGCAATTATGTTTACCGTACAATATTTAACATTGGTCTGAACTTAAGGGAACTAATTAGAACACAGGTCTCTAACAGGATTTTGATGTAAGGGTCAGGTCATAAGAAGGGTTTCGAATTTTTGGTCTGGTCATAAATAGGGTAGAGAATGTATATGTCCCAGATTTGGTCATAAATAGGGTAAATATTAGGGTTTTGGGAAGCGAGCCACGCCTCACACACACCAATTTTCTGTGAGTACCCTCCAGCAGATAAGCACTAGCTGAAAGAAGGCTTTGCTCAGGAACCTTAGATGGTTGTACAATGAATATTCTGGCCAATCACAAGAATTAATTGTGGAGCACTGCCAATAAATTACACATCAAAAGAGTGGCAAAACTATCTAGCATCATCAATGCAACCCTGCACCAAGTGTCCCTGAAAGCTAATTTTATTAGCTAGTTGAATACCTGATTTATTTTATATAGAAAGATATATTTGTTGACCGATTTGGAAGACGAAATTATGCACGTGGGGGGTGGGGGGGGGGGGGGAGGCGTACTCCTATAATGGCCTATACGGGAGGCTCTGCCTTGAAAGGGGTACCTTTTTCAGGTTTTGGGTATATAAAAGGGTAGGGATTTCATAAGTTGAGGTATATAAAAGGGTAGGGAAATCGGTCATTTAGGTATTTGAAAGGGCCTTTAATTATAAGAGATGCCCCTTATGACTGATCAGTTTATTTATTAAGCACTATCGTGGAAATAAGAACAAGACTTCCTAAAAGTAGGTATGTGAAAGGGGTACCTTTTTTAAATAAAAGGGTATGCCAAAATGGTATATAAAAGCGGTAAGGGGTGGGACCTCTGGGCAGAGCCTCTCCGTATTAAACTTTGTTTAAGTGGCCCCTCTCCCCCCCCCCCCCTTAAATGTACGTCAGACTTTAAAAGCTTTGATATAATTAAGATTTTAATGGGCTGAGCAGCTGCGTCCTGAAATGAAAAGCATGGAAGTCCAGCTCTCTAATAATTATGCTCCAGTATGAGAAATGGGTGAGTGCTGGATGATGATTCTAATCATGAATTTGCTCCTTTTCAATATACTTTTGTTGATTACATTTAAAGCAAATGAACAAAAGAAAGAATCTTTTGTTTAAATTTAATTCATAGCAGACAGAAAAAAAAAGACAATGTCACAAAACACAACCACCGGAGTCGCACCACTGGCTAATTTATTGTACCGTCAGCATTGTTATAATGTTATAGATGGTATAAAAATGAAAAAGTCAACTAAAACTATTCTGTTCGCATAGCAAAACCTTTTAGCGATCTAGTGAATTGCCATCAGTAACTAAATCACAGGTTCCAGATACTTGGCGGAAACATGGTCAAAGTACACCGCATCACAAAAGGAAAGTGTCCTAGACAAAACGATTTTAGACCGGTCACCGTATTACCTGCTTTTGCAAAGGTGTTTGAGAAAATCATTCACATGACGGAGCATTTTGAATCGATTTTTCATGATTACATGTTTGAAAATAGAAATTTCATGGTTGCCCGGCGGCACTTTTAACTTTAACGGAAGACTGGAGAGCGGAACTTGACAAGCGCATGGTCATCGGAGCGGTAGCGATCGATCTTAGCGAGGCTTTTGACTGCCTTGCACAAGAGCTGCTTCTCGAGAAGTTAAAGATTTATGGTGTGAGCGACAATTCAGTGGCACTCTTACGAAGTTACTTATCATGCCGATATCAAACGAGTTAAGTTGAGCCATTACATTCTCACACCTGGTTAGTGTGTCGGCAGGAGTACCACAGGGGTCCTTACTTGGACCACTATCTGTTTAATGTTTTTCATGAATGATCCTTACATTCGCTTTTTACAGATTGTAGGCTGATAAGACTCACGCATGACACTAACTTCATCTATCGCATCCAGGAGCCCACAAGCGTGGAAGATGGATGTAAATATCTAGACCCGGGACTCAACACACCATACTGTGGCTTCAACAAAATGGCCATGATAGCAAAGTCCGGATAAATCTCAGGGCTCTGGTGCTGGGAAACACGGCTCTACGATTATCGATGTAAAATGCGAAAGAAAAACCCATATCCTGCCAATGTTTTCCAGCGAGACTTACAGCTACTATAGGCGTAACATTAGATCCTATAAGTTGAAATTCGATCGATTCTCCATCTCGCCATCTATCTGCCGAAAGGTAGCACGGACAAATTTTAAAATGCCTTAATAATAGGCTTAAAGAATGTTCTGCTGCCTTGTAAAACCAAGAAAGTGCTCTATCGTGCTTTTATCTTACCGCTTGCCGATTCTTGTAGCCAGTATATGGCGGCCATTGTGGAAGCCAGGAACACCAAGAAAACTGGAGAGACTAAACGAACGTGCGCTTAGATTTGTGAAGGACAAAAAAAGCTCTTACGATAAGTATAGTAATTGGACCGAGTGGAGTACAATTCCAGGGAGTATATCGAGCGAGTAATTTCAAAATCGGACGAGTGCGCGAAGCGCGAGGCCGATTTGAACCATTTACGAGGCACGATTTCTCCCTTGAATTGTACTCCACTCGGTCCAATTACTAGTTAATCGTATCTATAACAAATTTCGGAAAAAATGTCTTCTGAGAACCTTTTTGAGCGAAAACGTCTGTAGCGCCTTTCCTAAGTTTTGAAAACTGTAGAAAACATTGCTAAGGAAGCCATTGAAGCGCGTAATTGGCGTGAAAATCACGTGGGTATCCAATTACAGGTGTCCGATTACAAAAGTTCAAATCGGACAGCTGTAATTGGACACCCACGTGATCGCGCGCCGATTACGTGACAAATAGGCGCGCGGAGAACCAATCACGATCGAGAATTTTGTTATAGATAGGCGATTAATTGCTCAAAATTGGATTGGTTTGTTTTACATGGCACACTAGAGGGACGGTTCGTAGCCAGGACATGTTCATCACAAAAAAATAGTTGGTTTCCCAGGAAGAAGGCAAACCGCCCCCCATGGTAAACCTTCTCACAGTAAAGGACACAAAAGATAACTTAAGGGGCCACGAGACATGCTCTCATTACCCAAGTTAGAAGCCCCATGCATGGTCTTCAGGTCTTTTCTGGTACTATCGCTGCCCAACGAGCTATCGAATGCGCTGGCCGGATTCGATTTCGCGCCATGGCCGTTACAAGGAAATTTTTAAGAAGTATTCGTCATGTCGCTTTCTAAAAATTGTTATTATTGTAAGTTAAAATTTTTAGATTTGGATTCTTTTTTTTAGGTTGTTAGCTAAATTGTATTTTTCCTTTTGTTGTGTGTATTTATCTGATTTATTTGTGGGCTTCCCTGCAAAGTAGTTTTAGGCTAAGTGGAGTGCCACGTAAAAATAAAGTTCTGTTCTGTTCTGTGTTCTGTTCTCGCTTGTACAACTGATAGTGGACCATGCGGGACCATGGTTTGCCCTTCTCATTAACAATAGTGACACAGCTAAGGGTAAGGCACAGTCGGACAGCACAATGCTTATCATCCTCATCAGTAAGAAGCCTCCCTGACACATTTAGAGTTGTATATCACACGGGTTAATAAATGTTGAGGAACGGTTAGGATGCAGGGAAGATGTTCTTTAAAATACGCATTAAGAACACATTCAAGACTCTAAAAAGAGTATTCAATTGATGAAAGATTTTTCCTTCAGGTGGATATATTTGATGAAACCTTGTATGAGCAGGAGAATCACCTTCCATAAATATACTAACCTTTAATTTGTTTGTGCGTCCTAAGGTCTCCTCGAATCACAACATTGACATTCATCTGGATTTTACCTCTTTCTGGTCAACTACATTTATGCACTTTCTTACGATGTTAAATATTGGCCTGATCTCTTTGTAAACCGTGGTAACAAACAGTGGCTGTGTAAGCTACAAAAATCATTATTGTTTAACAGACCGGGCCCAGTAAATGAAAATTCACAAATTATGTACTCAAAGAATTAAGCAGTAACTGAATTCAAGTACACTACTGGACAGAGACACAAATCAGAAACATAGGCACGGCAAGGCGTGCAAAGAGTTATTTTGTTTGTTCTTACTTGTAAAATTCATTAATTATTCATGAGCGTGCAAACCAATCCCAGCACAATATTCAGATCACATGTACACAACTGTAAACCCCAATACAAATCAACTGTCTGAAAGCTCGGGGAGGGATTGAATA
>JAHPZR010037219.1:7500-11403 GCA_019787425.1 Platygyra sinensis
GAAATAAATCTAAAACGTGAAGAACATTACAATTTCATCCACAAAATGTGTTTTTTTCGGATTATGCAGCCAAAATATGTCATGTCTTATTGATGGGAGGGGGGGGGTGGGTCATGTGATTTTCAGCCTCTATTTAGGGGTGGGTCACTCAGTTTTGTGCCAAATGGAAGGGGTGGGTCATCTGTTTTCTAACCACCACATTTCGAAATGCTCCGGCCCACCCCCCCCCCCCCCCCCCCTGTACTTTTTGACCAGTCCCTAAGTGATAACTTAGTTAGTTTGACAAGTTTTTCGGCTTCAATGTACAGCAAGAAAAAAACTGAGAATATGATGTACATACGATCTTATATCGCTAAGATAAGTTGTCATTTTAAGTTGTCGCAAGAGGGTATGGATAAAATATAGGCACGCTAAGCGTGTAGGAGTTTCTTGTTGGAATAAATGAGCTGGAGGAAGGGGGGGGGGAAGAGTGGGAGACTGTTTTTCTTAAGATTTTTGAGTTGTTGCGCAAAAAAGGGCTGTGAATTTTTATTTTTGTAGAGGGGCAAGCCATATATGTGTATTGTGTGCTTCCATAATGAAACATGGAGTATTGACAGATGATGATTTCATACCTATATTATTTTTGTAGATGGAATAACAGAAGTATAGTACATGTAGGTCAAAACTGTTTTAAGTAAGGTATGGGTTAGAGACGACAAGAAAGATCGCAGATCTTATAACCCCGCTTTTAAAAATTAGCTGTTTTCTCAGCACTACAGTCACAACGCAATGCACATTCCAGAGACCCCCTCAATTATTCATTTGTTACTGTAGACACCATATCACTTGATCAACATAAACTATATTATTGCATCATCGTTCATCTCTATGATGACGTCATGGTTAATAATCACCCGAACATCTACCTTCACGTTTCTTATCTGCAAGCAGTCCTTGTTGATTCACTGATGACTATAGCCACGCAATCAACTGATCAATCTGTAGCACAACAACTGACAACGACTAGACACGAACTGTTCAAGCCTCTTATTGCACCATCACATTGACCCGTCCCTAACATACCCGATGCGCCGACTAAGAAGAATTTTTTTCACAAAAAATAACTCAAAAATAGCAAGAAAGAGAATAAGCCCTCTGGGCCGGGTTGTTTGAAAGCCGGTTAACGTTAACCCATGGTTAAACGTTAACGTAAGCACTACGTTTTCTTATTTTAAAATGTTTTTCGCCTCTAACGTTTGGTGTAGTTTGAGATTACTACAGGTCAAAACTGAAGGCTAAACAATATAAACAGAACACCTCACCAAAAAGTTACAAAACTGAAATAAAAATTCTCGCTAACCCTGGGTTAGCTTAATCGGGCTTTGAACCACCCGGCCCTGACTCGTTTAAGCCTGATTTACTGATTAATTTGTAGTTTAACTTGGTGCCACGCAGTCTTCAACGAACATTACTTTGAACAGTTTTCATACTTTTTTTACCTTCAACAAGAAGATCTCCGACTGAAACGAATATCATAAAATGTCCTTGAATTAACCATATCAAACCTCTGCTGCAGACACCTAAAAGCTGTCCAAACAGGTTAACTTCTTTTTTGTTTAATCAGTCCTGGGAACAAGAGGCCATAACTGAATTTACTCCCATGTGAAAATTGTTAAGTTTACATTTGTAACTAAAAATAGCAATATCTCGATTTCTTTGTTCAAACATTTCATGGGAACAAGTGGTGACGATTCGTCAGCTCTAATTGAATTTACTCTCTTGTGTCAAGAAGTCAGAAGTGTCAAGTTGCCATTTCTAACTAAAAATAGCAAACATCTCGGGGAAACAAGTGCTCACAAATCATCACCTCTAATTGAATTTACTCCCTTGTGAAAAACAAGGGTGTCAAATTACCCTTTGTAACTAAAAATAAAGATATCTCGTTACATTTGCATACAAGAACAAAACAATTGTCACTTCCACTTATTTTGTAAACGTTAAAACTGTTTCAAATCTAAATAGTCTCGTCTCCTCTAAAATATGTCCTTTGAACTAGAAGTGACGATTCGTGACCTATTATTGAATTTACTAGTTGTGAAAAACAAAAGTATCAAGTTACCCTTTGTAACCTGAAATAAAGTATCTCTTCCCATTTGTTTACTTCTGACTCATGAACTACTTCAAAACGCAAAGCTCATCTCGTTCTTAACTAGCCACCATTACACTGAAACTACCCGATGTATGTTATGTAACTGTCACAATCCCCTCCGAACCGGACTAAAAATCACAAACCGGCAAACATACACGTCAGTCTTTATTATTCAATCACCAAAGTCCTTGCACTTAATACAATCAACGAAGAACTCCCAAGACTTCATTCACCTCACTTAAGTTATCTTAAACAAGAAATTTTCTTTTTCTTCTACTACAATTCGTCGTGCTGGCTATTAATGTGATAAAGTGAAAACCCTGGTAACATTGACGAGAAAAGATTAAGTTTCATTATAACATATCTTCTCATCCCAGTAGTAAACAAGAACATTATGAATGTAAAATTAATCGTTGTCTCTTCGCTTTTCTCGTTGAAACTTATCATTGAAACTGATCAATGGATGCTGAAATTAACGACTCGCTCTCGACTCTGCAACAATATTTAGGTTTCACTACATCACGCAAGCGATTCGAACCTGGTCACAACCTCTTCACATTCCCTCTACTGCATTCTGCCCCCTTAAATACAATTGTTCCTAACATAGAAACCACATCAACATTAGTAGTAGAGCGGCTAACACTCATTTAATTCAAAACCTTACGTAATGGAAAAAGCTCACCCTTCATCGCATTCTCGCAGTTATACATGATCCCAAACACTATGTTTCTTTGACTGATTATCCAATTGCTAATAACTATCAAACCCGCCCACAAAATCCTCAGCCTAACCCACAGAAAATGTCGACGTAAACCCAATATATGAATACTTCCTCCTCTTTTACAGAAGAATAAATATGGCCGTTCTCTACTGTTTCGGGATCAAATCTTCTCACACATCATTTACCTTTACAACAAGAAATTTGATTGGTGTTTAATAGTAGATCGAATCTGATTGGTGTGACATACATACATCTCTCACTGATCCACTGATCCAATGATCCACTCACTGAACCACCCGTCCATAACATACCCGACGCGCCGACTAAGAGGTATTTTTTACAAAAAATAACTCAATAAACTGTCGCAACATACTATGGGTAATTCTCAAATCAGTGGTTCAATGCACAACATCCATCACAGAATCTGTGGAAAATGACTTTTGAATAAAACCCGGAAGCCTGATAAAGGCATTGTTGCAAGTTCGATGTTTTTAGTGGTAGGTAGTTTGTAGTCCAAACAGAACTCAGGGATGTCGGAAAACACAACAGGATATTTATTCCACACGAACGCAGTATTTCCACACAGGACTTCACAACAAGCACACGCTAGGCTTGTAACTACACTTGGACTCCGTCACTCTTGTATAAACACACAGCCTCTGCCTTGATATCCACGTAACCTCTCTCTTACACTTCACAAACACGACCTCTGTCGATTACACGCGACCTTCGTCACACTTCAGTAAACACTACTGCCTCACGAGATATTCTCTTAACACTCCTGGGAGATAAAACCATCTGAACACCACACCGATTTAGTTATATACTTTACAGCAAAACGTTCTAGAACTTTCCGGCTATACTAAATAAAGTAACATTACAATATGAAACTATTTACAGCAGCAGACGTCAACAAATTGCTTAATCACCGTGACAAGGCTAATTAAATATGCACGAAACTAGCATATACTTGAATGCTCCAAGTGTCGCAAGTCACGCCACAATTTTTCGTAACAGGCATCAGGGCCGTAGCTTAAAGTGCACCTAACCC
>JAHPZR010037220.1:0-10559 GCA_019787425.1 Platygyra sinensis
TTCATTTGCATACCAAAAGGTTGTATTTGTTCAATTGATAAAACCTTTTCAATGTTACTGCTTTGACCGCTGTCGCCACCTGTGCTTTGTTTACCAAACTTGCTTGCCAACGTGGTCCACAACAACCGCCACACCACAATCTTCCCCGTCAAACACTTCTTCAATAGGCTCTTGTGCATTCTGGTACTCTTCTTCTGTCATCCCCTGCCACATTATTTCTCTTACAACCTCAGGATCGAAGGGCACTCTCGCCCCCATCACTGCTTCTAAATATATTCAACAAATTTTTTGCTTTTCGCTGCCACTTCAAATTAACATTTAAATACACACGCGTTCATTTGCATATCATAAAACATGATTGTCTGTTTCCACTTGATCACGTTTCTTGTCAATAAATATTCACACCCGAGTGGCAGAGACACGTGCGCGATTTTATACACGTGAAGTAGTTGAGTGCTTAAACCACACTTGACTCGCGTGTGTATATATTGTTATCTCGAGTTTGTTGCAACTTCTAGAAAGTTCGCTGTCATTGTTTCTATAGCAACAAGCTCAATAAAATGTGGCACACACAAAATTATAATTCATTTGCTACGTTTTTCAAGAGAGTACACAACGTTAACTTACACGCTAAAGAGAAGCAAAAAAGGCTTGTTCACTTTGCTGCTATTAAAGACAACAGGTCATTCGCAAAGACCAGCTTACTTTTTGTTAAAACGAACAAAGTAATTTACGCTGTAAGTCAAAGAGTTCTTATGCTTGCGCCATGACTTGAAATGTTGATGCATATTAATGGATTACGCCGTTAGTCAAATAAAAATGCATTATTAATAGCTTAAGGTGTAAGCCAAACTGTTTATGCAGTATTAATGGCTTACAGCAGAAGCCAAACTGTTTATTCATGTTGATTTGCATAAATCTGGCCACAACCATGTTTCTATACAGACGCCACATTTCTTCAATGAAAAAAATAATTCTATTACAAAATCGTCTTTGCCTCACACAAATGTATAATGGGGCGTTCTGTTACCAGGGTTCTGTTACACTCACCCGGTGAGTGTTGCGAGCCGGCAGGTGTAACAGAACACCGGTAACAGAACCCCTGTTTATACATGTGTGTATCCGAGCTTTTGACTGCTGGGCATTTTGTCATCTTGAGACCGTGACCAGCGGATCATGCAAGAATTGAGAACGTGGCTATGTTTGGAGAATTTGTCCACTACAATCCAAAATAATTTTTAGAATCACGTTGTATCTCCAAACAAATGTCAAATACTCTCAATACGTTTCGACGATTCGAATTCGGTCACGGTTGTTCAAAAAACTTAACATGATGTTTGTTTTAATTCACACAATGTTGCTTCAAGTTTGACTCTGGTGGAGAAAGGAAATATGGTATCAAATATCACAGTGCAGTCAGTGGACGTCATAATTTTCTTTCCATGGACTGCTTTTATAACTTGAAACTGAATGAAACTGATCGTCATTTAATAAGCGTTAACTAAAATTCTTTGGTGATTTACCTTAGAAGGCATAAGTAGGTATTTAATTCCTCCTTGCATAATTTACAGACTTTCTCATGTCAGGCGCTGGGTTAATTCAAATCGTCTAGCTTTCAATATGTTGTTTATTTTTGTCGTGATTTGCATATTTCCTATCACTACTGTAAGTGATTACTTCCATTCCCATACAGCGAAATTTTCGCGGAGTATGATGGGTTTGGGAACAGAGTTACATTTTCACAAGGCAACTTTAAATGGTACGAGAGGGTTTTTCTAAGGTCGCTTATCAGGCGCTGGTTAAGTGAAATCGTCTAGCTTTTAAGCTAGGCACACACCAGGGGATTAAATGCTGGGACTTGTCCCAGGGACTTATCCCTTAGTGTATACACACTAGAAAATTGACCGATATGTGGACTATTGATCCCTGCGACTAGTCCCAGAAATCAAACCAGCTTAAATCGTGGGACTAATCGCAGGGACCAAAAATGTCGTCCCTGCAACTAGAATTTCGATGCAAAATACGAGTACACACTAGGGGACTGGTCCCCGAAGCAAGTCCCTGCGACAAGTCCCTGTGACTAGTCCCCTGGTGTGTGCCGACCTTTAACCTGTGATGTTGTTCATTTTGTCGCGATTTACATCCGATATAGCGAAATTTTTGCTTGACTACATCATACCTGAGAAACTCTCCCAGTTTTCCCGGGAGTCTCCAAGTTTTTCTCTCGGAATGCCTTTTGGGTGATTTTTGGAGGTTATTCCTGGACAAAATGATATTGAATTTATGGAGACCTCGGAAAAACCTGAGTCCCAGATGGGATTTGAACCCACGACCTCTGTGATCTAGTCGGATGCTCTAACCACTGAGCTACTGGAGGCTCTATGTCTTAAATGACATTCTCACAATGCAAAGATTTCTAGACGTCTCCAGATTTCTGTACTCTGGGGGTTGGCAGGTATGCTACATGTATGGACGCCATGATGGGTTTGAGAACAGAATTACGTTTTTGTCTTCTGCAGTAAGCGGAATAATCAACAAGGTGAACCCACAATAATTCGAAGATTAAAACTTGTGCACGTAATGCGGGCAACATGTCATCATTTGCGCCTAATTTCAGTGGTAGCATTACAAAGCGGTCCTGCAAAAGGTCAAATTTTTCACTTCGCTTGTAATTCGCTGTGTTTTCATTTGAATTTCGCTTTTGCATGGATTTACAAATCATGCATTTGTTTGAACTGAGTCGTGCTTTGTTTGCCATAACAAAGCATCACAAAAGGAATATTGGTTATGAATAACAAAGGCTAACACGTTGGCAAAAACACATGGCCCTTTTGTGTTGTCAATAACGCGTTGGCCATTTTAACGCGTTAGGGGTTTGTTGAGCACATGCATTTTAGGTTCGCATAGTTCTGAGCGGTACTCAGGTAACACCCCTCTGGTAGTAAGAAACAAATATTGATGCCAAGTGAACTGTGTATGAAGTTAAAAAATACATGCATGATGTGCAATTAAAGCATATTCAAGTGTGAGCAACAGTGAGGTCTATTTTAAAAACTTTGGTGTGAAAAGGGAAGAGACAAAGAGCTATCGCGCTGTGTGAAAAAATGCCGAAGATGGTTGTTTGTATACAAGCAAATATGTAACATAAAAATATTGGCACCAGTAAACTTAAGTGCAGTAGTTCAATAGAACATCAACAAGAAAAATTTCGGTCCCGCACGCCACTGGAGAGGAAAACCAAAGGTTTGACAAATGCCGGGTTGAGACAGCTATTCACCAATTCAAGTCTAAAACTCCACAGAAACAAAACAGAAATGGTTCTTCTTTCTATAAAGGGAGGAAAAACACTCTTGGGAAGTTTGTTCGCTTGGAGTTTTCTCTTTCACGCGGAATACACAAAAAATATTAACTCCGTATGACAGTCGCAAGTAGAAACTCAATAAAAATGACTCTGCAAGTAGTATTAATGTAAGCATAAACAATGATTGAAAGCAGAAAAATAATAGGATAAGATAAATTACACCTAAACTACTCGCAACATCTGCATAACAGAAAGCCAACAACAAACATGAAAAAAGCCCAACAAAAATATTTTAATACTTACACTAGAGTGAATTCTGATAACCTGTTTCTTACACGCTAATGCGAATCACTAAATGGTAATGAGAAAAAAACAATTAAGAAAGCAGGCACCATGCAAACTGAAATCAATGGCACTTTCCCTTCTATGAAAATTCTAGTTTGAATTTTCGCAAATTTGCATTGACAAATGAAACTGCATTTTCCGAAATCTACGAGCACAAGGGGCGTTTTCCATTTGATCAAACTAAACTTCCGGTGTGAATTTCCGGAAATTTCCATGGGCTAATGGTACAGAGTTTTCCAGTGTGAAAAACAACAAGCTGGAATTTTGCACTGATTTGTAGGTGTAAATCGCAAACAGGACACTGATATGTTGAAATCGTGACTTTTTATAGACCACAACAGCAGTGACCTTATACACAGCACTACGGCAGTGAAAATGTTGCAAAACAAGGGGTTTCATGAGTCGTACAATGGCTCTGCACGCGTTCTAAATCTTGTAAATTTCCTAGCCAGCCTATTCAAAACAAACAAGTACACTACAGGGGCATTATTTTTACAAAACGCTTTCTTCACTAATTTAGCTGCAGCTAGTATTTATCAACATAAACATTGAATGATTCTAAAGTACTTCCATTTTCGGATATGCATCTCCGTCATCCTTGCGTGAGATGTCCAACTCGCTGTGATTGCGGTCAAAACAAATAGCGCTGAATAGCAAATCGCGAATTTGCAGAATTTCCAACAAAGAGGACAACCTTGTGGGTATACCCAAATTTTCGAACGTATTTTCCTGGAAATGTCCATTTCATTTGATTTTCATCCTGGAATTTCCAGAACTTTCGCTTGAATGGTTTGCTTTTCAGAAATTCACAATTTCCAGATTTTCTGAAACTTTTTGCAGGAAATTTCCGTACCATTTTTCCCCGTTTCAAAAATTTTTGAAATTTTGGTCCAAATGGTAAGCGCCCATTGTTTAATTCCAATGCTTGCATGCTGGCGTGCAAGTACCGGCGTGAGTGTTTCTCGGCCACAGGTGTCAGAAAGCCAGCCACAGTGTAACACAACGCTGTGTGTTACGCGAGAAACAGTTTGAGTTGATTGTGGGGTCTATGACTAACTTTTAGAAATGAAATCTTGAAGCCTTGTATGCCAAGTTTTAATTTTCTTCAATTGTATTCTGCATCTATTTTTAAAATGCTTATCTTCTGTGGTGTGCGTCAAAAATAGGTACGTACAGAAAAACGTGTTTCAATGGAGATCACGAAAAAAAAAACGTTCATTTTGGAGTGCTATAATCACTGCCATGGCAAGGAGTGGAAAGAGGTGTTGATGTTTGTGAAGCAGCGGGTGATGGAGGCTGGTTTACCAGGGCACGCGGTGCATATGTATCTAGACTAATCCACGGATCGTTTGACCCAAAGAATGAAAAACATCGTTAGAAATGCTTTACGCCCACCTCAAACTGCCACACCATCAACTTCTATGGCTATCAATGGGACGTCCACCTTAATTGCTAACAAAATGCAGTATGCAAAGAGAATTACACCAATGAACGTAGGGTGGAAGCCGTGAAGAGAAAAACTGGAGAGCGAATTTCTTGCGTGATCGTCAACCAGCGAGGAGGAAGAGAGTCAAGGTTCAAAGAAGAGAAGAAGAAGAAGAAGAAGAAGAAGAAGAACAGAAAAATTTATGCGACAAAAGAGGCTCAAGAGGCTCACAAGAAAATGTGCGAAAAAGCCATGGACACTATGGACTCTGTTAAAAGCATTCTATCAAAAGTTGACTTGTACTTAGATAAACCGAAGAAGTAAAAAAGCCATGTTATATATTTTTCTTATGTTACTATTTTCGTTAACTTTTATTGTGAGAAAAGGCAAATATCAGCTCTTAAAAAACGAAAACACATACCAGAGCTCAATATTTTTTATGGTTTGAATTATTTAAGTTCAGCGTTTAGCTATTTAGATTCAAGCAAAGTCAAAACAAAATTGAAACATGAAATTAAAACAGATTGTAACACATAACTTATGTATCTCAGTTCTGCTGTCCATTTATCGGAGTCTGCGAAATAAACGCAAACGTCTCTCAGCCAGCAATGTGGCCAGCTTTACACAAATTGGCTAACCAACGGGGATGTCTCCAGATCTGACTTACAGCCTTAAAAGTCTTAACCTCTTTGATAACATGCTCTACTCTCACCGTTCTTTTCATTAATGGCTGATTGAATTTTCGTGCACGTCTCCTCTCTCTATGATTAAGCAAATGCATTTGCCCTGCTCGAATCGGTGTTAATAAAGAGCTGTGATTGGGGTATGCCCTGTCAGCTAACAGGGACGCATTTGGTGAGATGACCAAATTGAGTCCTGGTCCGATTGGCTCTATTAGTCTGTAGGACGTGGCATCATGTGTGCTTCCCAAGAAACCGGCCTGAACAAATCGAATGTTTCCATCATGATCTATAACTAATTGAGTATTCATGCAGTGGTTATGTCTATGTCCACTGTAAAATGGTCTTTGAGCTTCTGATAGGTGTCGGTAGATCTGATGAGGGGTACTATCAATCGAAGGGTTCGGTGGAAAAAGGGCATTAGGTTTTTACTCAAAAATGATCTTTCTCAAAAACGCTCCAAATTTCGCATGCAGTTTTGTTTAGGTGCGTCAGACAATGTTCTGCATGTTTTTTTGCTGAAGTTTGTTTCGTTTTCGAGATATTACGTATACAAAAAAATCTGTATTTGTTGCAGCGCGTGACCACAAAGACGGAATCCAGCAAAATATTGATCTTTTGCAACGAGTAACCTTAAAAAAGTGTTGATTTCAGGTTAAAACTGTAGAAACTTTTATTTCACGTTAATGTGCAACCGCAAGGACGTTAATTTCACTCAAATTACAGCCAAATGTTAATTTCACGCAATGCGCAAGCTAGAAAATGTTAATATCAGGTCATTTACAGACACTTAAACTTTTGATTTCACATTATCATGCCACCGCAAGGACTTAAACCCTTAAGAGTTAAGAGTTCCCAGTTTTATTAGAGTTCGGGTTACCGCTCGAAACTAGGGTTAGCGTTGAACATTAGGGTTACGGAACAAGGTTAGGGTTGGGGTTATTGCTTAGGGTTTTTGCTTAGGGTTAGGGCTAGCGCCCAGAGTTCGGGTTACTGCTTAGGGTTAGCGCTAGCATTTAGTGTTAGGGGTAGCGCTTCGGATTAGGTTAGAGTTAAGGTCGTGGGACATGTTAGGGTTAGCGCAGTGTTAGGCCAAGCAAAACAATTAAGATGTAACCTTAAAAATGTTGATTTCAGGTTTTTAAAACTGTTAAAATTGTGATTTCACATTATTGCACGACCACAAAGTCGTTAATTTCACTCAAAATTACAGCCAAATGTTAACTTTACGCGATTTCACGTTAGGCGTGACTGCAAGGACGTTGATTTCACTTCATAATGAGCAATTTTAGTGTAAACCCAAAAACGGCAATTTTTTAGGCCTAAATGGGTTAAAATGTCAATTTCAGGTTAAAGCGTGACAGCAAGGATGTTGATTTCACTTCAAAACGAGCAAACTGTTCATTTCACACAGTGCATAAACTCAAAAACGTTGATGTCCCGCCTAGAAAGGTTAAAAATGTTGATTTCACATTAATGCGTGACAGCAAAGATGTTGATTTCACTTAAAGTGCCTATGAAGTAAAAAATAACTGCTGCTTATTTGAAAGGATTTTCAAAGTGTAGAAGAATGGCGTTTTTCTTTTTAGAATATCTGTTTTCGTTTTAGAGATATAAAACCTTTTTTGTGAGAAAAGTGATGACGCCATAGGTGGTTTCACTAAAACAGTACAGCACTCAATCAAGAATATCTCTAGAAATATTAAAGCAGTGTTCTTCAAACTTGGCATCAGGACAGTGCATCACAAAAGAAGCAAAATGACACCTGTCGTGCTGTTGCCATGACAACAGTTATGCCACTGGTCCTGTTTTAATTAAGACTAAAATTCCCAGATTTTATCCTAAACAAGGATCATCCACTGACACCAATCTAATAGGGATAGTTAAGGCAATATAGGAATTATTTGTGTGCTGAGCTAGACCCTCTGTCCCGATTTAAAAGATTGCAAATGGGGATATTTGTTTCTTTTTAACAGAAAGAGACTGGAGTCGAGAGTGTTGCCAGGGCAACAACCTAGTAGTTGTCATTTTGTTTCTTTTGTGATATATGTCTCTGGTGCCAAGTTTGAAGAACACTGCTCCAATATTTCTGGTAATATTGAGTGTTGTACTGTTTTAGTGGAACCACCTATGACGTCATCACTTTCCTCATTTGCATAATACAAAAAACGTAAATATCTCTAAAAAGAAAAAAGATATTCCCAAAAGGAAAACGCCATTCTTTACTTTGAAAAGCCTTTCAAATGCGCAGCAATTATTTTTTTACTTCATAGGCACTTTAAAATAGAGCAAAATGTTCGTTTCACACAATGCGTAAGCTCAAAAACGTCGATTTCAGGCCTAGAAAGGTTACAGTGTTGATTTCATGGTAACGCGTGACAGCAAAGATGTTGATTTCACTTAAAAAGAGCAAAATGTCCATTTCACGCAGTGTGTAAGTTCAAAAACGGCGATTTCAGGCGTAGATAGGTTAAAGTGTTGATTTCACGTGAAAGCGTGACAGCAAGGATGTTGATTTCGGGCTTAAATAGGTTAAAATGTTGATTTCACTTTAAAGAGTGTCAGCAAGGATCTCTATTTCATTTTAACTGCCTGCAACATATAAGCTTAAAATGTAGGGCTGACAGATTAACAGATTAACCCTTTTGTGCGACGTACAGGTCTCTTTACATCTGCATGGCCCCTGATCCCAGAAGTTCAAAACACTACAAATCATGCTGATTTGAAGTAAAATCAACGCAACCTGGATCACAGATCTGTTTCAATCGATTGCTTCTTGTTGGCCATTATTATGTTGGAATAAAAAAGGAAAAAAAACACGCTCTGTAATTAGTTTAAGTGTGATTTAATGAGTCTTGTCTTGTCTTGTCTTGTTGAACGTGATCGAAATGCATGCCGGGAAGGTTCTGTTACACCTCGTGCGCGGGTAAACATGGAGGATGATGCAAGGCAAATTTTATAAGTCTACAAGCAGTTCTCACTTTCCAAACTTTGATGCTAGCAACGCTTGGCTAATGGGCCACAACTCATAACAGGGTTTAATTCTTGGGCAAGAACTGCTCTTGAACTTTGCTGCCTGGATCGACCTGACTTCAAACGTCGATAACTTGCCGCTTATATCAGTTGCGTTGGAAGTTACAGAACATGTTTTGCTTCTTTAAAACGTGCTGGTGACTTACAGGTTTACATGTATCTAGGCTTTATGACGCCTATCAACCATCAGGCAGCCTACAAGGTACTTAAAAACAATGCTTAAGAGCAAATGCACAGAAATACATGTAACGAGCAATGCGTGGCCACGGCCAGAATTTAACTTACCTTTGTTTCGGGTTTATAGAGAGGTATTTACGAGTTTTCAAAGGTTCTGGGGTTCTATTTTCTAAATACGGCCTTCTAGCAGGAATATTGGGAAAATGGATTTCGCACTCTCTCTGGCCAAAAAATGGTGGAATGAATTAGCAAAAAATAGCATTGCAAAAATGTCCTCACGTTAAACGTTAAGATTATATCTTCGGGAAATAGGTACTAACATTAAAAGAAGGTTTTGGCACTCTATATTTGTCTGTTTTTTGGTTGCAGATGGTAGCTGTCACTGCGAAAAACACATCCTTAGATGAAGATTTGACAATAGTCAATGTAAAGCAAAGTTTTAGTGTATAATTTCAAAACGACTTTTCGTTTATGTGGCTGGAGTCAAATCGAGCTCATTTTATACATGTAAGATGTCGAAATGTTCTTCTTGCACAAGATGTAAAAATTTGCTTGGTTTTTTAACGGGCACTTTGAAATCTGCCACGAAATCTGAGAATTTTCTCTGAAATTCCAGCTAATTTGCATATTGTCAGATTAACTAAACACCGATACATGAGTAGTGTAAAAACCGATTTAATAAACTGTTACTTTATAAAATCTGCTTTCATAGCAAACTATCAATTTAGGGTTTTTAATATGGTTAATCTGATGCTGCGATGAAAGTGGTGATAGACTGAGGAGTACATTATATAAAATCGTAAGACAAATTTAAGTTCATCACTGAGACTCTACAAAGGTCACGAGGTCATCGTGTACTCAGAAAATTTTATGAACTGCAAAGTTTAAAATTCTGTACATGGGTTCAGAGCGACCTTAAATTTTCAAAAATTTAATGTGGCTCTGAACCCCATGTACAAAATTTTTTAAACTTTGCCAAAAGTTGCATCTCATCCTGTTTACCAAAATTCTATAATAGGAAAAAATTTCACCGTGCCATTTTAGAAATACATGTATAAGCGCTTACAGCTGGAATTAAGGGTGTTTTTAGCAGGTCATAGTGTTGCTATGGTAACCTATTGGGTCATGAAAATAATACCAACATGTTCACCAGTGACTGGGCAGTGTTTTGATATCAACATGATAAAGAGTGGTTATAATGAGCCACCTTAAAGTAATATAACACTAGGCGATTACTGCACTTCAGTTTGAATCCGGCTTAAAAAGGACATGCCCAAAAAAAGAAATACTTTCGTTAACGTTATCAGAACACCATTGCATAAATTACATGGCTTACATCTTTGTAAAAATTCAAACATTGCAGATTTCGATCACTGTTAGAGTCATTAGAAATGGTTCCTTTTCGTAGCTATGATCAAGATAATCTACCTGAGTCGAATTGAAGATTTTTTCGAAAAAGTGTAGCTGCTGCCCACCAAAATACCGGTATGTCGATAAAATACTTTCTCCCTCTGATATGTAATAGGTGTATAATGGAAAGAATTTTTAGATTTATCTATTCAAAAAGCATAATGATGGCCCAATCACTCATGAACTG
>JAHPZR010037222.1:0-14848 GCA_019787425.1 Platygyra sinensis
CAACTAGATATTTCACGAGTGGGCGCAGCGAACGAGTGAGATGTCGAGTTGAACACGAGTATGTAGTATTCTGTTTATTATATAAACATACTATAATTACGACATTTTTGACGATTTTTCGAAGATTTCCGACCACTCTCCGAAGATTTTCCAAAATTGTTCCGAAGCAAAAACGAACGTTTCCGAACATTTTCCGAAGATTACCGAAGATTTCCGAGGAGGGGCCGATGATGTTTCGATCATACAGCAACATATCTAGGTACTGTTTAAGGGATTATGTAACCATAGTAATGGTGATCATTTTAGAAGCTATGACAACACCAATATATCCTCGCATGTGAAAGATAAAAATAGCATCTTCACTACGTGCGATGAAGATATGATTTTTTAGTAAAAGGAAAAATCCTGGTATTTCTCAGGTGTTTATGTAAAAAAAGAAATAGTTTAATGACTTTCCCTCCTCGGATAACGTTATTCACCTGTCTCCATATATTAGCTAGTTGGCAAGTGTTGACACTGCACTGGGTAACCAACTACTTGTATTCTATTTATATTGCATAGTGCACGGCATATGAAAATTCATGCGATCATTTAATTTGTTACATGTCCTGCTTCTGAACAGCTGAGATCAGTAACTGTACCTCGAACTATGAATATTTCAAATTCCCAAGCCAGCTACAAGTTGGAGCACTGGTTCGTTTCTTAATATATGACTGGAAATCGCACTTACTCTACCTTTCAACTTCGCTGAGCTAAAGGGCTTCCCTCAAAAAGATGTTATTTCGGACATTTTCATGAAAATCGGGAAGGAAGATGACAAAAAACAACTGATCTCCATTCTCAAACACGTTTTAATTGTAAAATTATCTTAGTGTACAAATAAAGTACAGTTAGCCACCTTCACGATGAAAGATAAAGCTAGAGCTCCTTTTTTATTACATGGTTACCGAGGAAGGAAAAAATTCAAACAGATTTAAGTTTCAATACTCAGAATCCTGCATGTGGTTTTCCTTGCCAGTAGAACTCTACGTACGGAGGGGACGAACACTAAGAATACTATAACGCGAAAAATGCCTGGCTATATATTCTCTGTACTTAAAAAGACCTGAAATTTCTGTCCCAAAACGAAACTGTTCCCAGAAGAGATTTGAGAATGACAAGGGAGGGAAGAGGTTATGGTCCTCCGACCAATGGCGATCATCAGTAAGAAACAGGGGACATTTCTAATGCAAGTTAACTTCGCTGAGTGAAGCAGACTATCCCAAAAGAAATATCACAAAACACCTTGATATCTAAATTGGAAATTGTTCCTTTTTTAGCCATAACAACAATATTACAACTATTATTCGTTATATTTACACAGTCGCGAAGTAACGCGAACTGTACTGAACATTCTGATATATTTCTTAGTTTTTTAAGATGATCAAAGAAACCAGTGGTAATATATTTACAAAGTGAACTTCTGTTATAAATCTATACATTCGAAAACTGAATATATCCTTTCACAATAAATCTGAATGTCCTGTGAAATTTCCCTTGTTCTCTTGTTTCCTTGCGCGGCATCTCTGCAACGAAGCCGACTTGTCTGATCAATAGCCCGAATATCGTTTATTTTATTTCAGTTTTTTACAACGATGATATGAAACTAGAAGATAACCTTTTTTAGGAAGTATTTTGATTGTTTTACAGGCACATCTGGTTATCCTTCAACTTAATTAAATTGGAGGTGTGAGCATGCGAGTACTCCTCGACACAGATTTCTACAAGATGGCTGTCACATGATGGAACTACCTGCAAGACGCTCCACCATGGCTCTCTCGGTTCCAGCTCTTGATCCTGGGCCATCCTGGAATTGCGGTTCCACGGGGCACTGGGCTAAGAACCTTGCGATTGTCGGTGACTTTTCTTGTTAAACATGGAGTTTCCACATGATCACCTGACCGTCTTCTCCACCCGTCACCACGGTACAACCATCACTTGATACATCAATGCATCGAATAGCTCCTGTTATAAGAAACGTGAAAGTGAGCCCCTGGGCACGACCGGGCATGGTCCGTTTTCGTTTTAGCAACTAAAAGCTGGTTTTCACTAGCGAGGGAGTCGTAAGAGCTGCTTAGGACCCAGTGAAAATCGAAAATCGGAGTCGAGAGAATCAGGTTTCCATTTCTTCTGAAAGGACGCGCAGCAAAACTCAGTAATGGCCTGATGGGACATCTATTGGGGTACAGCGCGAAAAACGACAAACAAAAAAACTTGGGGGAGGGGGATTGGGTGCGAGAAAGTAACTAAACTCTCGTCTTCGGGCACCGCGCTTTTCCCTTTTTCCCTTACTGTTCATAGCGAGTCTGTGTCAAGTCTTACCTTCATGAGCCGTAATTCTGCAAACCTCCTGCACATTAATGAGATCCCAGATCTGTAGGTAGCCTGATTCACCGCCTGCAAGCACCATCTGACCATCCCATACAGCACACCTGCCAAACAAAATGATTGCTTACTGTAACAGAGCTTTAACCAAATCCACACTTGTCCTTGCGAGTTTCACTCTAGAGATGGTTTCACTCTCAGCTATTTTACCTCAAGTGGCACGTTAATAAAGTTGTTGTTGTTAGACAACCTTGATTCATAGGCAATATGAATCAAAAATTTTCATAGTGCTTGTATGAAATATCTGTCATTGACAACAGCAGACTTAGAAGTGTTCAACACACCTAATTTCCTCGCCGACGTCTTTCGAATACACTTCCGTCCCTGTGTGAACATCCAGCACTCTCATGAAGTGGTCAGCGC
The DNA here is from genome assembly GCA_019787425.1 of Platygyra sinensis. NCBI lineage: Eukaryota > Metazoa > Cnidaria > Anthozoa > Scleractinia > Merulinidae > Platygyra > Platygyra sinensis. Next base: position 2,788 of record JAHPZR010037222.1, read on the forward strand.
CACAGGAGAGGATCCGCTGTCCATCTGTAAGGTCAATATAAAACCACAATGTTAAAAATAGATTCCATGTTGCTGTGCGTCTGTTCAATAATAGATCACAGATGATGTCAAAAAGAGGTAAGAACAAATAATTGCCACTCGAGCGATAGGTGTTCTTAAAATATTTTGAAGTCTTCTGTGATTTACTACTGAATCGACGAACGGCAACAGGGAATCTAGTTGTATTAGATGTAAAAAAACAAAAACAAATAGAATATACTAACGTCTGCATTGTAAAACATCTTACGATTGCATTTAATTGGAGATTTTACATTAGAACTCAGATATTTATGTCTGACTTACCTGGACTGAAAAGAACGGCATTTACAGTCTCTTTATGAACTGAAAAGGACAAAACAATTTGTGTCAAGCAAGTCATTCCTGTAAAGTAATTCTTCCAGTGTGCTCGACTACTCAAACGGAAGTCACTTAGTACTGAAATAACTGGCTCATTGTTAAGGTTGAAAACCAACAAGTTGCAAGTGTTGCGCTGGGCCAAAGACGTTATAGAGTCATCAAACAATGCACCATCTCGTTGGTGTTAAAGTAACAGTATGTGCCGACTTTTAAAGCCCTGGTTGAAAGAGTAGAATGTGAACAAGGTAACGCTTTCACTTACTTGGGTGATGACTGATTGCTGCTTGTTGATCGATGTTCCAAAGCATCACAGTTTCCTGAGCAGAACAAAAGTACGATCAAAACACGTTCAAAAAACTCTTCGAGAAGGATTGCAGATAGTCTCCGATGCAGACGCTCTTTCAACCTCGTTCCCAGGCTCTCCTCCTCTGCCTCCTTTGGGCATTGAAAGAAAGACCCTGGTTGCGGCTGGTCACGTGAACACCTGAGACACACACTTTTCCACGGGGTAGAGTCAACGAATATTTTGTCCATCTCAAATGAAGAGAAAGAAAGGCGATCGCTGGTCATCGCTATATTAAACAACACCCAGGCGAATACACTTTTGAAATTCTCAAGTCTTATTCTACGCTTACGATCTCGCGCGCTCATTGGCTAATTTTTATCGTCCATAAGCGGACAGATACATTAATTTAAAATTTATTCGATGCCCGCAACGAGCGAGAGCGGACAATCTGACAGTTTGTTATCGTAAAAACAAATGAATTTCCTCATAACGTTGCCAATTAGTCTACGGATCCACTCGGCTATCGCCTCCTGGATCCACAGCTACTTTGACAATGTTATTCCGAAATTCATGATCAATAACAGGACACACGCATGAAAAACTGACGTCAATTTGTTAAATGTGCATATATCAGCGTTTGAGGTATCATTCTGATTTCAACAGACGAATTACGAAAACTGTTTCGCTGTTTCATGTTGCCTGAATTAACTTCACAACACATCGTTCGCTATTTTATGCGGTGTTTTATTTACCATTTGCAAAATATAATTCCACATCAAACCCTGATAAAGCGGGTAGTTTCAAGCGACTGCTTTAGGTTTTGAAACCCACAAAGTTTGCCACAGCAATCAAAACACTGTGCCACCCTTCCCGTCCAACGGCTTTTTTAACAACCAGATTCTGGGTGGTCACGTGACCAGCCGCAACTAGGGTCGTTCTTCCAATGACCAAGAAAGGCAGAAGAGAGAGAGCCTGACAGAAAGAGGTTGACGCCTTTTGGGCTCGTCACACAATCAAGACGATTGCGTGACGAACCCAAAGAGCGCGTCTGTGTAGGAGGCTGGAAAAATGCTGGCGGACCGAACACAGAAAGACATGAATGCTATAGCTATTATCACCAGTAGTACAGCTGGACACTTACCATCCATAGTCCCCGTCACCACTAGCGTGTTTGTAGGATCGAGGTCTACAGAATTCACCTGGAAATACAATCGTAGATCAAACATGGGTAAACCAGAATAAAGCAATTCAATAAAAATGAACATTTCAGGCTACTTTACCTCAGTGTCATGCTCGAGCTCAGCCTGGAGAGAAAAGATAACAAAAACATGTTGTGAGCAAGACACAAAAGCGAGAATAGATCAATAACTGAGCTACTAATGCAATTTTAGCTTACGATTTTAGACGCTTTTCAAAACTTCAAAACCAGAAATGAATGTCATGAAGGGTCCATTTAGCAGTGGGGGGAAAAGACAGCTTCACTGTTATCGAGATTTGCCAACCATGAAACTCGCTCCTTTGTGAAGGTCGCACTTTTACGGTCGTTTATTCAACTAGACTACTTGAAAATACATGCAATCGTGCTCTATAAGCTTTCTTTCCAATCAGTGAGTAATCAGGAGGCATACTTTACCAGGATTTCAGGCGGCGAGGGTTTCTTGCCATCCGGTTCAGGAAAAAACTTCCAAACCTTCAAGTGAATTAGACAAAATACACTTACAGTTACCAAAATGGAAAAAGGTGTAAAACCTTCAGTCTGTTGTCTCTTTAAATATATATTTAAGCTTACCTTTACCGTTGAATCCCACGAAGCGGTAACTAGGATACCATCATTCCAACACAAACATGAAACTAAAAAGCAAATACAAGATCATACATTCTCAAGCTCATTAACAAAGAAAATCATAAGCGTGAAGGAGGAGAAGGAGGTTTGGATACCCAGTCTTACTTAGCATAGATTTTGACAATTTTACTTCTCCGTTTACTCCTTAATTTTTTTTTTCGATTGAGAAGATATATCAAACACTCGAGACAGTGTTTCGTCGGCTATCGAAATGCGGCGAATTTCGTCAAAAAATACTCCGCTGCGCGTCTTATTTTCTACTCTTCTCGGTGTTTGGATATCACGATGAAACGCTGTCTCTCGTGTTTAAAATATTGCATCAAGAACAAACTCATTTTAAAATACGCGAATAAATAATTTTAAATAATAAAAATCTGCCATTAATCATTCATTAACATAAAAATTCAATAATTGCTTGGGGCACTTGATAAATAAATATGTTTACTTTGTAAGCGATTTTCTGCCGCCATTATTTTACCAGAATTGTGCAAAACCCTATAATATCGGAACCAATTAAGCGAGAAGCCCAAGCGACTTTCCCGTACTAGCTCCCAAATAAATGCTTTTCCACGTTTACCACAGGTTTCATGTTTCCCGCGCTTTTCTTTTGGTTTCATGATTCCTTGCACTTTTCTCCAGGTAACACCGGTCACACCTTTTCCCGCGCTTTTCTCTCCGTTGCATGTTACCACATGTCGCCAGCTGCTGCTTGTTTTCCAGTAGTTGCCGCCGGTCACACTGGCTCTGCCGTGATTATTTTAGTATAAAATTTTTCACTAATTACTTTGACCAATGACAAACACTTACTTGCATCATCATGCCCCGCCTTGGTGTCTACAACCCTTCCATACTCCACAGAATAAATGTATCTGCAAGAAAGAAATACTCGAAATCATGTACTCAAATTCTAAATTTTGTAACCTCAAACCCAAAGTCTCCGTTCACCTTTACCAGCGGTCGAGAAATAAGCGACCCTATAGAAGGTTCTGTTTGGAAGTCCAAAAACATCGGACTTTCGGTTGAATTGAGTCTCAATTGTTTTACTTTCGCTCACTCGTTTTCATTGTTTTTAAAGCCAATCAAACTCGAGCTTGGAATAGAACTCTCGAGAGTCGCTTGCTTCGTCAAGTTTGAGCAATAAAGAACGAAGACTCGAGGAACGATACTCGATTGTGTGAAACTCTGCAACGTAAACAGTCATCCAAACAACAAGAATAAATCACCCTTAAAATACACACCACTTTCTTGGTAACCGTCAGACTAACCAAGTTAACAGCTACAGAAGACGTTTTAGAGCAATACATTTTACTCAGGGAGAGGCACAACCAATCCCACCAACAAAGTGCATAAATTGCGCGCATTTTTTGAAAGTTAAAGGCTCCTGAGCCTGGATAAAGTGGAAAACCGATCTTCGGAACAGTACTCACATTTTGTTATCCCAAGATCCAACTATGATCGTTTTTGAGTCCGGCATAATGGCACAAGACGAAAGGGCCTGTTGAAAGAAAGTACAAAATACAAATGACGAAACCGGGGACTTGCTTTTGTATTCCAGGGGTCTGGTTTGAAATGATCCCGACATTTAGCCAGTCAGTAGAAAGTATTTACTCCAAGTTACAGCAAGGATCCAACGTTTGCCAGACAGTTAGAGTACAACATCTGTAATACTGTCCTATCTACTGTGCTGTCTTGGGCGCTAAACGAAACTCAGATTTGAGTGCAAAGAACTTACCATTGAAGACAGGTTGATTCCTCTCACTTGCTGTCTGGTTTCTATCGAGTACATCTTCAGCTGTGTATCTGAAAAACAAGAGCAACAATCTCTAGGGATATATACCTTTCTACAACATCTGCAAAAGCTGTTACGTCTTATGAAGTCGTTCGCTCACCATCCAGTGTCACGGCGTCACGCTAATCATACTCATTATCGTGACAAGCGAGGTAAACGCATAAACGCCTTAGCATGAATGGTTCTGTTTTAACTTTTCCGCGCTTTTTATCGGTTACATGCTTGCGTAAAAGGGCGGGAAAAGGTACGCACGCTTCACAGATGCAGATAGTTACTCAATTTTCCCGCGTGTGTTAAGGTTCCACACCTTGCCTCATGTCCTGATTAGCTTACTACAATCTATACTGTCCAGTACTGGATTGCTTTTCTAATGACAGGGCTCGAAATTAACGCTCGCAAACTGAACTCGCAAAATGCGAGTGTTTTTGATAATCTGTGAGTGAGAAAAATATCTACTAGCAAACTTTTACGAGTTAGAATCATCGCTGTCTCGCAAACATTTGGAAAGAATTTGCTAGTGGTCTCACCAGTTTGCTAGTGGAAAAAATTTTACTAGCAAAACCATGCAAGTGGACTAAAAAGTTAACTTCGAGCACTGTTAAAATGACATTGTTTACAAATAGGTTTTACTTAGATTCGAAGTGCTTTGCTATACGTATTGAAGAAGGTTTGATACCTTGTGAAACAGAAAAGACGTTCTTGCAATCCTTTGATAGTCTCACTGATGTTACAGTGCTGCAAAGAAATCACAAAAAGCGTCAGACCAATAGATGAAATATCACATTTTGAACGTTGCCCTCAAGAAGACCACGAAAGCACAGAAATCAGAATTACAACACAATTCCAGAAATTACACGGTAATTAACTAGATTATCACTGAATTAATGGTAATCTAACTCGCCCTCTCTGTCACAACCGCCGCGGTCTTGGGACAAAAGAATAACACTGAGAAAATGAACAGTCACTCTTCAAGAAAAGGAAAGGAGAATTGAAACGACGGAAGGAATGGAAACAATTGTCAGAAAGCTGACTGATTATAACATGCGTAGGAAAGACTCCATATAGAATAGCATGCAGTATCTGGTATGTCCCGCAAAAGTAGGCTGTCACAGGTGTGAACATGTTAACAAAGGGCATGAGGATGCTGGGCGTTTTAGAGTGGACAAGAAAGGTTAGATGGTGGCTTGTTAAGTTTAGATATGTCCGAAATTTAAGAAAGCTGCTCAGGGAAAACAAACCGATTTTAAAGACTAAAGTTATTCTTTACTGAGTAAAAATAAATTAATTCCACAAAATGCGAGGTCAATAGCAAGTATTTTGAAGTGGTAGTAAGTTCACGTAAAGTTCGATGGTTTTAACACTTAGAGTTTGTTTTTTCAAAAGAACATTTTAAGAGAAATTAAGGTCTGTTTAAATTCATAATTTACATGTAACATTTACAACAGTCTGACAGAACGTGTTTTAGTTCATGCATTTATACTTGATTGTACGTAATTTCTTGAATGTAGTTACCTTCTGTGTTGCGTGACCTGACTGTTGGTTATATTGACATTCACAGAACAAGACGAAGCATCCCTACACATGACACATGAGATTAACATACATATAGTGCCCGTCACTCACCACAACAATCGGGGGAATAAGTACCATTGCTGAGCCCGCGATTTTCGTCAGACGTTGCCAAGCAACATAACTCACAATGCATCATGCTGACGTTTGGGGCACACGCAACGGCGCAACCTCGTTCTCAGGGTCCTCTCTCTACTTCGAGAAAGTACCCTGATTATGGCTGGTCACGTGTCTGCTAGATTTTAGCCGATTCCAGAGATGTGATTGAAGGGAGGGGCTTGAGAGTTATAGTTTGTCTTCACTGAGCTCACCTACTGAGCCCAGTAGGGAGTGGGATTTGTAAAACTCCCGTTGTGGATCGGCAAAACTCACAGCGAAGAAATCGTCACATTCGATATTGGAGTTCAATGCGTTCAATGTTCGGCTAAAAGGTTAGCTCCACATTTGGCTCAATTTTTCCCATCGACAGTTGGACGGTCTGTGGCGGTGAAAATCTGGCAAAGAACTTGGAACTGAAAACCACAACAGTAAATGGACCGCGCGGTGAACTCAATTTTATTTTTCATTCGGCGAAATCACAACGTATGTATTTCCTCATTCGTTTAGAGTCAAACACGTCGTATGTTCACCCTCAAAGGTAGTTTTGGATTTGATTTAATTATTCCCATGGACAGTTTGACGGTCATTCCCTTCTGTTGCAGCGAAAAAATCTACGAAGAATTTGACAACAACGTCTGCACGGCAAATAAGCTTGATTAATCAAGCAGCTTATATTTTTCGACCGGCAAAATCATAATAGAGGCATTGAGTATTCGGTTAGAGTTTGATACGTCCAGTGTTTGGCAGAGACAAGCTTTGAATTTGATTGAATTCATCCAGTCGAAAGTTTGGCGGTCATTCGATTCTCTTGCAGCGTAAAATTTTTTAAACAACTTGACAACGACATCGGTCGCGCGTTGCAAAATGCATTGGCTTTTGCTTTAAAACTGTTTAGCGGTAAATCCAGTTTTCGTTCAAGAAAGTACGTCCAAGTTGAATGTTCCCATCGATAGTCATTTCACGGTTTTTTAATTCCTTTGGTGTGAAAAACTGATTAAATTAATCCGAAGCAGGTTGTTGACGGTTATTTAAAAAAGCAGTGACATATAAGCAAAGTTCCCTCTCAATCAACATCTCATAATCTTAGAAGTTCAGGTAGAGCCGAAGCAGCTGGCCAGGCAGGATCTCTGACAAATAACTTGCTTCCTTTTCAAAATAGCGTCCGTATGGCAGCGCAACATTCACCTCCCTAGAGAGTGTTGACAAAATTAAGTTCAGGACCCACCCTCTGTGCGGGTGGCGTTGGCATGCTTAGACACGTAACAAGCCATAACCAGGGTACTTTCTCGAAGTAGAGAGAGGACCCTGGGAACGAGGCTGGCAAGGGCGCTGTCTTTTTATAATTTATTTATTCGATTATTTTATTTTTGGTTTATAACAATTGAAAACCAAGATTTACCACAAACGGAACTTGTTAAACCCAGAAAAAGAATCGAAAATATATTTTCTGCTTGGTCTTAAATATCATAACGAAGGATTTTATATATTTATCGACTCTGATTTGTTTTCAAAAATTATTTTGGCATCACGTTTAGAAACTTAGCATGAAGTTTATCCGCGAGAATTCAACGCAAATTTTTCCTAATAAACTAATATTATAGAAAAGTATTGGTGTTTATATTGCTGGGATTATTCGTCTTTTTAAGTGCTGCCTACATTCACAAATTGAGGTTAACAGGATTTTAAGTCAAGGTAAGAAGAAAAACTATCAAAGGAGAGAAAGACATAATTATACACTACAGTCCATTAAAATGGTAACTTGTTCACAAAGTGAAAAGGATTTCAAGTTTTAGGCAGAGCTCGTGAAATCAGAACTAAAGATCAACTGCTGCACGCACAACAGATAACAGAAAAGGGTTGAAATGAAGGGCTAAATGTTGTAAGAATTACAAGGGAGTCACGTCATAAGAATAAAGACGACCCTGATCGACTCTTGGTCCAGAACGAAATTCTTCCAAAGAGAGTACAGAATGTGCTAAGAAAACAGTAAAAAGAGTTTAGGTCCTGTAAAAGACTACCTTGTACTCAGAAGCTCCCAACTGGCCTTTTACAGGATAAATCTACGCATGCAGGATAAATCTAAATTTTAATTGTTTAACGAAATTACAAAACTGGTCTTACTCTTTGTGGAGTTTGTGACACACTGCCTGTTGTAGTTTGTCCATGTTGGTCCACTGTGAATGATTCTGGCTGAACACTTCATCAAAGTCAACTGAAATATCAAGCGGATTAATTTGGTACCTAAGATGGACATTCTCATGTGAAGTTCTAGCCATTCGGTTCACACTAGCGACATACCGACATAATCGCGCTAATGTCGATAATGTGAACATCAACATAGTGCATAAGGAAAGACCCAGCTGTAACAGTTATGTTGTTATGTTCGAAGAGCAAACATAACGTCCTTCTTATGTCGTAGTGTCATTATGTTGCTAGCGTGAATTAAGCTTTTGGGGGTTTATCTCAAGACAACCAAGTGAAATTCAGCCAGGACCGGCCAACCAACTGTCAGCCTTATTAAGGTTTTCGCTTTAATACGCTACTAAGTTCAAGTTCGTCTCTGTACTTTTTGTTTGGTTATTACTAATTACTTGAACTTCTCCATCCACCTTTGAAGCATCAACTTGAGAATTCCTTCTGTTTGAAGGTAACTTAACAGTTAGTGAAAAATGCTTCACATATATCATGACATCCTTTGTAACACCGAATTCTCCAACACACATTTCAAATTTAAAGCTACGGACAAAGACGTCTCGAAAATAAGTACAAACCAAAAATGGCCAGCTACACCCCTGGTAGGGAAAAATCTTAACAAATACATGTCAACTACGGTTAACTGAAAGCTGGGTCAACCTTGTGGGTTTATTTTCTTCCCAAGTGTCATCATCCATACAGTCATAACATTTGATTCGTTGTGTTCACCTACCATTAACTTTAATGACGGGAACATTGCTCTGTGTGTCTGGTTCACTGGGACTCTCTCCATTCAGTACACTGCTACTGATCGGTGTGGGGTTGCTGCTGGAGTTAGGGCTCGCTCCAGTTACCTTTTGACAAACAACATGTGAACCCATTCAATCTCAAGCTCAAAATAAAGATTCTCCTAACTGATTTCTCTTTTTCTCTTGGACCTTAGTGCTGAGAATTTGATGACCCAATAGAGCAGTCTCATAAATGATGACTTTTTTTTACCTTCATGTCTTCATGACATATTTCTCCGCAACACTTAAACCTGGTTTTTACTGGCGACGCAAGAATGAGCGCAAACACAATAATTCTTATTTTACCATGAAAACGGCTTTAAACACAGGCGAGAGCGCAAACACAAGGATCAAAATTTTTCCTTTTTCTTATGCTTGTGCTTATGAATGCGTTTGCGGTGCAACAATCGAAAAGGAAACACCGCACAAGCATAACACAAGCACAACAATAATTTGGCCAATGAAAACACTGGATCCAGATTACCTCGCTCCTAAACAGTTTTTCCAAAATGGCGGAAGGTTCGGATGACTTTGCTGTTGATTGTGTTTTCGTCGAATTTCGTTTTCACTTGAGTCATCCACACTATGCCGGAGGAATCCGACAACGCAGCTTTATTCCTACGGTTAGGCCTTCCGTCCAGACTAGCCCGTTGCGAAAATAAGGAGGAGCTTTCAAAAAAGCGCTCTTCATACCGGTGGAATTTGAAAGCGCCGGCTTTGCGTTTTAGTGTGAACAAAAAACGTTTTGAAAATGAAGCTTTTCGAAAACGAAATTACTATTTAATTAATAATAACTCGAAATCACTATAATAATGTGATCTCCCTGGCCGATTGTTCCTCAACGACAAATCCAAAATGATCGGTGATTGTGTTTTCAAATTTCTCCAGCGTAGACTAGTGTGGACGGAAAACATTTCACGCATTTTCAGGATGAAACCTCCGTTTTCAAATTCCTACAGCGTACTAGTGGATAGGTCCTGAGTTCATTTCCATAATTTTATTCTATGGTAATCTTTTTATACCCAATCCTACCTTTTTGTTACGCTTGGTTGAGCCATGGTTCGTATTTTGGCGCCGGAAACGCAGTCGAGCCAAAATACTTATGGCGAGACCAAACGAGCCTGATGTCGCCGAAGCGTACCAAAACGGTACGATCAGGTATTTACCGTACCCAAATTCAGCCCAAAATTTAGCGTTCAGGTCAGTGACTTGATATCGTAGGATATCAGGACAGCAGACTTAGCTTCTGATTGGCTAATTGCGAATTTGGAGACGGTAATTTATCATACTATACTTAAGAATTTTTATCGCCTTCTTGAAGACTGCGGTTTAGGCAGTCAAAAGCTTGTGTTTTTATAACACTCTTAGTCAGAGAACGTTTTAAAATTTAATTGTAACCTCAAATTGCAGTTTTTCTAGTCGCTCAAAGGCAAAAGTAACCTGTGGCACACGGTGGCCTCTAGAGAACAGTCCTGTGTAACAACACTGATCAGTCTAAATAAATAGCAGTTTTATTTACCAGTTTCTGCGGATGCGGGTTTGTAAACAGCTGCTTAGGAGTTTGTCCAAATTCTAGAATCTGAGCTTCTAAAGAAGCTCGTTCATTTGGGTCCTCAATCCTGATACATGAAAGAAAACAAAGTTTAACCAACACAGACTTGCTAACAAACCATCAAACATCAATTTCTGTATTAAAAACTTACCTATCAAGGTCGACAGCTCCTTCGTATGTTAGATAGTAGAACACTGAAATGACAAGAAAAGATTATTTGCTCTCAAACTTACACTGCAACAAAGAACAGCATTGTTTCATGTTGTTGTTTTACAGAGGATGACTACATGTACATGGTTTCCGAATAGCTCCGTTTTCACAAATGTTTTCCGTCCACATGCAAAAGTTTTTTTCACGAATTTGAAGAGCGTTTTCGAGAAGCCTCGTTCTCGTCACGGATTAGTTTGGACGGCGAGGCCTACCCGTCGAAATAACGCTGCGTTTTAAATTTATCCGTATTCCTGAAACATTCACCTCTCATGTTTTAAAATTAAATTTTGAATTGTTTTCGGGATTTTCCGAGATTAAAATTTTACTGGTCCTCTTCAGTTCAAAAAGTTACCAATATGGTGGATCGTTTTTCTGTCGTTCACATTTGTAACCGCACATGACGTATCGTAATCATTACACGACGTAACTGGTCGAAACGTCGGTTTTTAAAGATATCTTAACCTCGGAAAATCCCGGAAACAATTAAGAAAAATAAAAAAAATAATTTTCAATTTATCCGGCGTATTGGACACTGCCTGCTGTGACGCTTACCGTTGTCTGCTTGCCAGGCTTCGTGTCCTCTTTGTTTATATCCAAATATCAAATCTATCCAGTTGTGAAGTCTCTCCGAGACAAAAGGACACTCAAGAGCTTCACGGTTCTTTTGAATGAAATCCCCTGGATCTAATTCATAAGAAAAACAAGTACTTCAGATCTAAAATATAACTATTGTTACACCATTCCACAAAATACCGAGACCAGATTTTCGTTTTTCTTTTCTCTAATTTATTTCTCAGTCTTTGGGTAAAAACTCGCACGTGGTTTAATCTGAATGTGAAGCATCACGTGTCACGTTTTCCAGTAGCAAAAGACAGTATAAGAAATTTTTGGTGCGATGTGAAAAATCTTGATATCGCGTTTTTGATTAAAACAAACATTACTTGGGGTCTTAGGCCTGAGCGAATTTTGGGTAAAACGGGTGTCGCGGTCTAAGCGGAAAAGTAGAAGCTCAAATAAAGAGAGAAATGTCAGTCTTTATCATCCGCATTAACCCTCTCAATTCCAACCTTAGAACATTAAATCTTTCCTCATATATTGCCATGTACTTCTTTGACTCTTGGTTATGACAGTTTGGTGGCTCACAGCCTACGTAGATTGGCGGTTTTTAAGCAATTTGAGCGTGCTAAGAAAGTGCTCAGCGAAGCTGCAATAACGAAAAAAACAAAATGCAAAAATTGCTTAAACCGCCGAGCTACGCAGGCTAGATGGTAAATAAGGATGATTCATTTCTCCCGCCGCGCGCGAAAGAAAACCTCTGGTACCCAGGGTACTAGTT